>VZRW01012997.1:321684-334201 GCA_013398125.1 Aegotheles bennettii
TCATATATGTATAGCATGTACACCAAAATCTTCATTAACATAGACGGGGGTGTCAACTTTTTGTACGTAAATGAGAAAAAGGTTACCCTTTGGTCAATCATGGCTCCTCGAAACAAAGGACTGTTATTAGTAAACGAAGTAAACGACTGTTATCAGTTTTATCTTGCTGGCCCATCAGGAGTCTTTGCCTTCACAAAGGCCTCTGCTAATAGGGCATCCCGTGCTAGACAGAAAGTTTATCCCTTCCTGGAGTACACAAGATTCAGCAAGTTTGTTTGTGGATTCTTTGTATAGAGCCGTCTAGGAATTTCCTCAAACTCCACACATGTAGAGGGATTTTCCTGATTCATGCTTATTTTGCATGTAGAGGGTTTGCAAGATGTGACTGCTGAAAGAGTTGACTTGGAACAGTGTTTCAGAGGCAGACAAATGACTGCTGGGCTTGGATTCCCCAACCTACAGTGTAACAAGTCCATTCAAAATGTTTTGGATTTGTGTTTTTTTTCTAGAACATTGCAGGAAAATACAGCTAACATACATATTTTTTTAAATGTGGTACATAAAGAAAAAAATCACTCTAGAAGAAAGATATGAAGAGGAGTTTCCCCAGACAACAGTTCAGATGTACTCCAACCTACAGAAGAGGCAGAGAGGCCTGTGCCTCTGAATACAAGTGGGGCCTCCTTCATGCAGTCAGTGTTCACTTCCACCAAGAGATATAACCTACAATGTAATAATGTAACTATAACATTTGTAACATAAAGATCCCATTTTCCATGTAAGTGTGCTTTTTTCACTTGCTGGAACTTCAAGTCAGGCTGCAGTTTACATTCTGCTTCTGAAGTGGTACAAACAAGTTAAGTGGATGCCATCAACTTCCTTTGCCCACAGTGGGGTACCTGGTGTTCTGACATACACCCTGCTGAATTCTTCCATCTTGTGAGTGTGGAGGCTTCTCCTTCCTTCCAGCTTTTGTCATTATGCTATGCTCAGACTCTTGTCTGCCTCTTCAAATACTCAGAAAATTGCCACATCAAAGAAGACAAACTAAATTTCTGACTAATGGGTACTGTGACAGCATAATTATCTCATGGCAGGAAACCTGATTTATTTATTATCCAAAGAAGTATAAAGTTACAAAAAAGCAAAAACCTACTAAGGGAAAAACATGTGATTCTCTCTTCCCCAGACAGGGTTTGGAAGGCAGGAGAATCATCGCTCCAGAGTTATTTAGCCTCTGCTGTCTCAAGAGACTAGAAGAATATTCTTGGTCTTTGGTCATGGACTTATTTAGTCATCCAGGAGAAATTTTTGATCTTCCTTAAGTTGCCTGTGTCCCTGAAGTCAATCCAGATAAAATACTGCCTTGTACCTCACAACTTGGGAAGCCTCCCTGGTAAACCTGAAGTCCTTATATTAGATAAAGGTAGACCCCAACCCATGATCAGAATAGATCTGATATGGAAAGTGTATTTAGAGCATCCCTAAGACATGTTGCTTGAAGTTCATTCAGAGATATTGTCAAAAGAAGAGGAGGTTTTTGTTATCTTTTGTGTGGTAGCCTAATGGTTAAAACACCTACTAAACAAATCGGAGATCTAATCCCACAGCAGCACTTCCCAGACAAGGATACAGAAGAAGAAACACAATTATTCAGTGGTCAGGAATACAAGATTCACAGGACCAGGTAATGAACAAATGAAATTGAGTATAAATCTGCCGTAGGACAAGAACAGACCAGGTTTCCAGACTATCTTCTAGAACATTTCTTGTTTTTTTCCAGGGCATGTGTAATTTAAAATGCATAAACCTTCCTAAGAAAACAGCTGAAAAGGTGCTAAGCATAGAATTACTCTCCTAACTTTTACAGCATTAGATAATGAAGGAAGTAGTAAAAGTACCAATTCTAAATGTGCATCCATTGTGAATTCAGAAGATTTTCTTTTAAGAAGGAACAAACAAAGGCAGTGTATTTATTTAGCTGAGAAAGATTCTTTAATAAAGTAACACAAATGCAAAAGACAAAAGATGGATACTATTGAGGCAAGCATTATGTTTCAAAAACTTTCTGTAACCAAATTTAAGAAAAATCTTTTAAGACAACAGTAAGAAAAACTTGAAACTAAAAATTTTTGGGGAATTCTTAGGCATGTTGTTCAGCCACTACAAACCCTCTGGAATACGTAATTTTGTAATATTTAAAGTTGAAAACTGAAGAATAAAGGAATGCAAATATCTTTCAAATTCTCTGATTTTATTCCTATATCTTCAACTTGATAAATAAATTCATAAACATTTGATGCAAAAGTTATTCTTTATTGGGAAAAAAAAAGTAACTGTCTGAAAAGAGCAATACACACTGTTAGTACAGCAATGACAGAAGGCATTATATTAAAGGGCTGCAATGTAACCGACTTGAAACAGTCCTCTGGGGAACAGAACAGGCTAATGCACATTCATAGATGAAAAGTTAGGAAAACACCAGAGACTGCTTGACATTAGTTTTCAACAGCAAAGCCGTGCCACTGCAAGGCATAATGGAGCTCTCCTTTACGCCTTATGTTCTTTTATGTGAGCCAAAATTCTATTCACATCACTGAAGTTTCTCATAAATAAGACTAAAACAAACACATGAGGCCCACAGATCTCATCAAAGAGTTTTGCTCAATGCTTGGAAAACCAAAAAACTATATACATACTACATGCAAGATAGAAAGGATCTTTTTCATTTCTTCCTGATGAATTCTAAATACATGTTTTAAATTGCTAAGGAATGTACATGTGTTGAATTGCTAAGGAATAAATTTTCAGACACTAATGATAGTAAGCTGCTAGTTAGAAGCCAGGATAATTAATTTAGAAGACACAGAAGTATGTTGTTAACAGACAACGTAAACAACAGGTCTCAAGACCTGTAACAAAATACATGCTAAATTTTCAAATCTAAGAAGTGTGCTATAAAGGCATGCACTTCTCATATTTTGTAATACCCAAGTACATTGAAGATAAATAATGAAATCTAAAACAGGACATTTTTTAAATAATTTACATAGTTCTCCCATGATAAGTGACGATCAAATAGAATAATTAATCATCCTTTCTGAGCCACAGGAGATAGGACCAGCCACAAAAACATGCAGGAGTAATAAAGAACCAAGTCTAGCTGGCTTTATCAGGAAATTCGCAGCCTACTTTGACTAAAGGCAACATTTTCAGTGAGAAATGCATGAATAGTAATGAGAACTAAAACACAATAAATAACTACTCTCACTGGTATCAAGGAAGACCTAGTTACTACTAAATGTTATAGGGGGATTTACTTAGTATAGATTTGTTTAGACAGTCTCACCTCCTCATTGAGGTAGCTGATATGCCCAAGGAACCCTAGAATGACAGTGGCTAAGGAAGACTGTAGAGGAACACAGTTCATCAGCCCTTGAACTTGTCTTTGTGCAACCCCTCATGTCATACTGAATACATGTAAGGTTTTCAAGGGACTGGGAAAGAAGGTTGTCCATGTTTTCTTAAACTGAACACCTGAGAATATTTTGTAAGCCCTGAGAATAGGTAGGAGTCACAAGCTTAGAGAGATTGAACAATGGGAATTCCACTTCTGCTGGTGATTTCATTCTGTAGGTCATTTTGGCCAAGATCCTTGTGAATTTTAGATTATGAATCACTGATTTCTTGCAGCAGAAAACCAGATGACTTAGACATCTAAAATGTTCGCTGAGATCTTGATGCCTTTTCAACCATCCACAATCTCTATGTGGAGCTAAAAGCCCTGTATGAGAGAGGTAAGAATATCTCAAGAAGCAGGCTAAGACACATCTCTTATGTGCTAAAAAGGTCCTGAGGCCTATTGCTTGTATAACATTGGGTTCCCTCACAGGAAGAGGTGCTACATAAACACAAGCTATATTCCCACAGACAAGAAATTACTTGTAAACTCACATTGAAGGGAACAAGATACAACAACACTGTACCTGTGGAATACCATAAAGCAAACGAATGCAAGAGCTAAAAGATATACACACGTAAAGAAGATGTAAAATATCTTTTCAGAAAAATGCATGTAATACATAACAAAAGATGGAAACAGAGAAGATAATTATCCATAGGAACTTAGATATATATTAGGCCTTCAATAGACTATATATTCCCCAGGAATAGCTAGGAAGTACAGTATTTCCATGAGCCCATATAGCATCCTTTCAAAAAATAAATATGCATTAACATCCCCACAGTAAAAGTCAAAATAACAGCATATATTTAAAAAAAAAAAACAAAACACTACTTTTCCTCAATGCTCTATATTCTGTTGTGAGGATTCTAATCTACCCTACATTCTGGCACCAGAAATATTTACTGAAAATCCTTCCTCAATTCCAAGACAGCTCTGAAACATCCAGCCCTTAAACAAGTTTATTCTCATCACTAAATACGGGTGCTTACTTGTCCAAGGTGACTTATTTTGCCCTTCAGACTCATAATGCATGCTCTGATCAAAGAAAATCAGGATGCAGTAGCTATGGGTGCTGCAAATCCCTCCAAAATCTTTCTGGTACTTCTTTCTCTTAGAGGTACAACAATCCAAAATTCATACCAGTGATTTGCAATGATCAGGGTACTAAATGCTACAGACTAGTTTGGTTTTCTCTTCCAGAGGAGGATCACAAGTTAGGTCTGGCTACCCAAAATCCCTGCCTAAACTACTGGATTAGCCCAGACTTCTCTGGGTTTTATCAACACCTTAGCCACAACTCCAAGTGCTGCCCTAAACAAAGAATTCTTCAGATCAACAATTGTGATTTAACAGGCATTTAACAGCTTTAATCAGGCTGCCATGAAAATCCAAATATTGCTTGGTAAATCTACTGGAGTTCTTCCTCTGCCCACAGGGGCTGTTATAGAAAAGATGGAGCCAGACTCAAAATCAAATATACCAATTAACCTGCAAAGCCCTTCAAAAGCTTTATAAGTTATACCTTCTTACACATTCTTTTTAATACTTTTTGATTGCTTTTGTGTAAGCATAAGACCTACTGTTTGCTACTTATTGAAATCCTGTCTTCCCTCATATCCTCTAAACCAAAAGATCCATCATGAGACCAGGAAAAAACATACCTGTTTCTGTCCATTTTTCACACAAATCAATAACAAAGACCTGAAGAAGAGTAAGAGATGCTTCTCTTCCTTTCTAGCTTTAACTGAAGCACTCCATCTTCAAACAATGGCTCTTCTCCATACTACTGGCACCCTTATCCATCTGTCTGTGACATAAAAGCTGCCTTCTGATCTCATCTGAGTCCCCCAGTTGTTTTGCAGATTCTGCTGCTGTTCTTTGACAGTTTCAGAACAACCTTCAACCACTTACTTTGAAATTTTCACATATTCTAGAATGTCCCTGTATTTTGATATTTTCTGTTTTGTAGCTTTGACCACAGACATGGAGAATGCTTTCATCTACAAGACAAGGTTACCCTTATAAAAACAACTTTATCTGAAAAACTGAAATAAATTATGGTGGTCTAAAAAAAGATTATTTTTTTTTTGGGGGGGGGGGGCTTAGCCATTATTTTCTACCATAATTTTTCTTACATAATTTATTCATAACCCTTGGCACTGAAAAAGGACTATCTTCTATGCTTGTCTTCAGATGAAATTTGAAGGATAAGAAAAACACATTATTTGCTAAGGTGAATTCTCACCAACATAAATGTCAGAGGTTTTAACCCCTTGAAACAGCGTATATTCTCTATTTCTAAGCAATTTATGAGTGACTACATGGCAAATGTAAAAAGGACAAAGGATACCTATTCTAAATCCAGAATACATTGGCTTGTCAGAGGTCCGTTGTGGTAGATGAATGATGCTTGAGTGTTTTTCTCGCAAGTAAATTTGTATAACAGCATAGATATCAATAGACACAAAGTGTGTTAAACTGTAAAGTAATCCACCATGAGGATAAGCATTAAGAACTTTCTATTTCTGGTGCTTTAATTTCTGCTTTGTTTAGTTTATTGAACCATCAAATTAACTTAATTGAAGGTGACAAATATATTATACTCTTCCAAGAATCAATTTTGACTCCCATATATATTTCTAATGAACCTTCCCCTATATTACCAGTTTCACTACACTTAATTTTTCAATAGTAGCTTAGGATACAATATATTTCATACTAGATAATGCTTATGCGTATCCTTTGTGTTTATTTTAAACCTACTAGAAGAACAAAACCATTTCTGCAACTCTTAATTTTTAATCATATCAGGTTACTAATTCCTGCCAATAGCAGATGCATTTGCAAAACCCAAAGCTATTATTTGCGCATCAGTTATTATAAAGTTGATTATTTCATTCCTCAGTTAACAAAGGAGAAAATAGGAGGTGATATTAAATGAAATCTAGACTTATGGATAACCCTATATAAAACTATTATAAAATAGAATTATTGTCGTTATGAATTACAGTTTTGTTTCTAAATGAGATTAATTCTGATATAGATCTTGAAACCTTTTTATAACACTAGTCCCTAATTCAATACTTTTATCGTCTTATGTAATATGATCATGCCTCAGTAAATCAAAAGTTTGGCCAGGCCTATAGCTATTACAGCCAATTTATCATTACCACTTTATTATTAATAATGCAAAGATATTGCCTCTCTTGCATGCAGCATGGCACTGTTATGAAATATTTTGATCACCACTTGCAAGCAGGGTAGTCAAAATCTAAATGTACAACCCTCTTCTAATAGAGCAGGCAGTTGCATATGTGCAATTGGAAACCTTCAGTCTTGGGGGTAAGAGTAGTCTCATTTTCTTGAAGATACTAAAAAAATTGTGAAATACTTTAATCATAAATTAATGTTTCTCAACTCTTCTGTGGGCATCATTTAAAAGTACTTTATCACTTCATATCACTTTAGCTTTCATCACTTCACATACTATTTTTTTAAACAAAATTAGAGCTTTTTCATTGCTAAGTGGTTATCTAATACATTTTCCCTTTGCACTCTATGCTGCCATTTCCGAAACCCCTGCTGAGGGCCCAAGGTCTTTCACAGATAGAAGACATGTATAAAAATTGTAAAGGACAAACTGGATAAAAGTTGTCCTATGCTTTTTCAGTACAATTCTCTTCTTAGCGATGGACCTTTCCTGTGATGAATGTTATTTAAATTGCTGTTTGCAAACATAAATAGCATAACCTTGGGGTAAAGACACTAATGCCTCCTATTATGTTTCTAGCACCCATAGGTAAGGGATCCTGTTCAAACATTCACCTATCATTCACCTATTTGTGGTGAATTTGGAATGAACATGAGAAATTCCTTTTCTAAGCTGACCATGGAAAAGGTGCATCTAAATAAGCACCGAGAACTGCAAGTTGTGTGATGGCAATCCTGCTCAGACTTTGATTCATCAGAGGTTTGTTCATTAGGACTGTGTGTTAAATTCCAGCTATACATACTGGTATGCCTTTTCCCTATGTTCTATTCTATGTGAATAGAGGATATATCTACAGGATGAACTTTTGCAACTTAAACATGTCAGCAGGACATCCTTACAGCAATGGTCTGCTGCATATTGCATTACATTAGCCAGCAGGTCCAAGGAGGTGATCCTTCCTCTTTATTCAGTACATGTGAGACCACTTCTGGACTATGTCCAGTATTGGGTTCACCAATAAAAGAGAGACATCAGCATACAAGAGCAAGTCCAGCAAAGGCCACCAAGCTGGTCAGGGGGCTGAAACACAGGATGGGAGAGGGGACGCTGGGGGAGCTGGACTTGTTCAGCATTAGAGGAGAAGGCTTCAGGGGAGGATGTTATTGCTGTCTACAGTTACCTAATGGAATGAGGTAGACAAGACAAACTCAGATGCCTCTGGAATGTGCACAGCAAAAGGATGAGAGGTAATGGACACAAGCTGAAACAGGGAAAATCCAACCAGATACCAGAATATTCATATTTTTCACCACCAATGAGGATGATCAAACACTGGAAGTTGCTGCTCACACACCTCGACATTTGGGCAGAGAGTCCTAGATGTCCAGAAAATGAGCAAAGCTAGCAGGCCACTGTCTGCATCAGTTATGTTCCTGATTAAGAGATATAAGCCATCACTTCTACTTTTGAGCATTACATGTGATGAAAAAGACATCATCCTCTTATTAGCTGACTTGTTTTGTACCCGTGTGAAATGTTATCATACCTCCCCATGCCACATGGTGTGTCAGGCTCTTAGTCCCTACTTCTGCTCTTCCCATTGTATCTGCACACATTTCACTTTCCCATTACCTTGTGTTTGAGTACCAGCTTGATGTCTCCTTCAGAAGAGGATTTTTTTTTTTGGGTTAGATGAATGCTACCTATAACTCCAACGGCCTGACACCAAGCTAAAGTTTCTCTACAGTAAGCAGAGAAAAAAGGCCCCTACAGAGGGTGATTCATCCCCACTCATCTTGGAAACAAGACCAGTAAATTTCTGAACATATGCAAATCTCAGATATGCACTCTTTAGACACTATTTATATCTTTAGCTGTCTTAATTTGTAAAGCTTTCAGTGAGGCATAGAGCAGGAAATCCTAGAAATGTTTTTAAAATGTAGGGTAATTTAGTTGTGACCTGCAGGAGAAGGCACCAAGAGCAAGAAAAGGAGCTTTACAGAACTGGTTTTATATATGAAAGGGGGAGGAAAAATGAAAATAAAAATTATTTTGATCTCTGAAGCAAAACACAATTTTGTAGATGAGGGTACCTTACACAAGTATGCCCTTACAAAAGGTACAGCATTTATGTAATTCTCCAATTACAAAGCCTCACACAGAATCACAGAATCCTAGGGGTTGGAAGGGCCCTCGAGAGATCATCTAGCCCACCCCCCCTGCCAGAGCAGGGTCACCTAGAGTACATCACACAGGAATGCATCCAGGCGGGTTTTGAATGTCTCCAGGGAAGGAGACTCCGCAACCTCTCTGGGCAGCCTGGTCCAGTGCTCTGTCACTCTCACAGTGAACAAGTGTCTCCTGATATTCACATGGAACCTCCTATGCTCCAGTTTACAACCATTGCCCCTTGTCCTATCATTGGTCGTCACTGTAAAAAGCTTGGCTCCATCGTCCTGACCTTCACCCTTTACATATTTGTAAACATGGATGAGGGCACCCCTCAGTCTCCTTTTCTCCAAGCTAAAGAGACCCAGCTCCCTCAGCATTTCCTCATAAGGGAGATGTTCCACTTTGAAGCCTCCTTCAAAGAAATTACATCCAGCAACCTAATTAAAAAAAAACAAACTCTTTCTCTTTTGCTCCTTTTCCAAAACCACGCACCAGTATCAGTAGTTTTCACAATTGTGACAATGCTGTTTTGCAGTCTTACAGACAAGGCTGCACAGCAGCATGAAGAGCCTTTTATCATCACCTACAGTACTGAACTCCTCTGACTGAAGAAACCCATAGAGCTGTTGAGACAGCAGCAAGTCTCAAAAGCTGTAAATGGGAGTTTGTACAGTTGCATGGTGAAGCAACCAAGCTGTAAGAGAAAATCCAAACTCCTCTATTTGAAGAATGCTAGCAGAAAACTTTACATCATATTCGCTCTTTACTGTCTCACAAGTCTTCTGTTCTTCCTTCCGGCATCATCTCCAAGGATTCAAGTTATGTCAATTAATTTCAGATCAAGACCAGGAGCGTTCCCAGAGCCTGCAGCTCCTGCTGAGCCCTCACTGCATGACGAGGAGCCCACTGAAGCAGGAGGTGCTTCAGCAGTGGCGCTCTGGGCAGCTGACAGGCGTCAACCCATACAGCAGGCATACAGGGGCGAACTGGAAAGAGAAACACTCATATCAATGTCAGCTGAGTCACCAGGGTGCCCAAGCATAACAAAAGAGGCATGTTAGAAACTGTCCTGGCTAGACAAGTGTAAAGGAGTTTGTTCGAGGGATGACAGGAAACCAGCCTCCTTTGGAACTAGAGGACGAAAGGAGAATGTGCCTCTTATCTTATTCTCCTTCTGTAAGGACGAGGGAAGATAAACTCATTAACTGGCATATTTCTCAACACATCCGTAAATAAAAGACTATCATTAATACTTTTCACCAGACATAATCTGTGTGTCAAAACTGTTCAGGGTATGATTTGATATCCTTTCCTTCAGAGAGCATGCGAGCAAGAAAAAGCTGCCTTTGATTTATTAAAGATGAACTATCAGTACCATAAAAGGCAAAATGGGAATACACATGCACATCCTAAGAGCAGGGCAGGATGAATACCACCTTCACATTTATGCATAAAGCTCAGTCCACAGCCCTTCCTGTTTATTAGCCTATCAACATTCATGCAGTCACAGTACATCTACACTGAAATTTTTTGAGAAGTTTACCTGTTTGTTATTCACCCATGATTGCACCAATTTAGGTACAGCATACTTCCCTGTCTGCATGAAGTGTATTGACGTGGGAATTAGATTTTGGGGATAAATAGCGTATGAAAGAAAAAAGTCGTATTTCTTAGTTAAATGAAAGACAGGTTGAGGTTAACTAGAATTCAAACACAGAAAGCAAAGGCACCACAGTACTTCCAAACCACAACCAGATCAGAATTCAACTCTGGATCTTTGGGAGTGTCAGGGGCCTGAGCAGCCAGAGCTGTGTCAGGGCTGCACTAGAGCTGATAGAGCTGTTGCCTCCAAGTTACTGAATTTAGTCTGCAGCTGACGGTGAACAGGACAACACCAACGTCACCTCCCCCAACATATGCCCCAGTCATGCCCCTACAGAGGCCATTAACAGGTATGCCACCCACCTCCGGAGGATGTAGCACACTGCAGTGATTGAGCAGATAATGCCCGCATCAATTTTCCTGCTCCCACTTTAATTGCCATATGTGGGAGTGTCTGAGTCCCTGAGAGCTGATGCTGAACTGGTGTTATAAGGCAGTGCTCTGCTATTAGTATCTCAGATATATAAATTCTGATCATGCTGAGAGGCGTTGAAGCTCTGCCAGCTCCTACTTCCCACCACAACCTAACATACAGAGCGGTTCTCCGTAAGAGGAGGAGATGACTGTAGGTCATGACATATGAACAGCATGGACAATGGCAACAGTCAGACATAGTTCTTTGCATAAAGAGATACTTAAAACACTACTATTTCGTATTCACAGCAAACAAAACAGGATAAAAGAGAAAGAGAGAAAGAAGAGAGAAAGGAAGAGAGATATAAAAGAAGGAAGAAAAACTTAGTGAAATATTGTCTTTTATGCTGCTTATGCCCCAAAACCAAGGCTATTCTCTTCTTTCATATGGTTGTCAGAGGCTTTCAGTTACTAAGTCAACCAGAATGAAATAATCTTCAGAAGACAAGTGAGAAGCAGCTCATTGCAGAAGACAGGTTTTGGATGGCTTTGTTGTCACTGATGACTTATTTTCATTTTTCATGCAGCACATTATGAAGTGCATATTATTAGCACCCGGGATCCCCTGTGTCCTCTTCTGCCCTGCTGCTACTAGGAGCCGTGTGCTCTCACTTTCAGTGCTGCCCAGAAGCCAGTATTTGTTCATTTTGGTGACTGCCAGCCTCTATGTGTTTCCCCATGAGGAGGGCACAGGCTTGTCAACAATGGCAGCACTTGCCAGGCTAAAAAGCCATTCAAAGCAAGCATTTGAGAGGAAACAGTCGAGCGTAGGGAAGGCAGTTTGACTCTGTGGAACGTGTCCCTCAGCAGATCTCTCCAGCTGCCCATGTTACCTGCAGGTAGGGTTACCTGCAAGTGCAGTGACATCTTGCCCTCCTGCATTAACATTTCAAGCAGTTCAAGCTTCAACCTAACCTTCACAGAGCTTAGAGGCAATTCTGGCAGAGCCAGACTCCACCACAGCTCTGAGCGGCTTTCCTTTTCTAAATAACCACCATCAGGCTGCTACTGCACTTTATGCCAAATGGCACCATGCTGCAGCAAAATGGATCACGACCTTGCCAAAAGCACAGCAGCCACTATAGCCGTCAGCCTACCCTTCCAGTGGTTTATATCTATCTGCTGTTCCCTCAGGTAGGCAGCAGGAACCAATGTACTTTGAGATCCAGCAATCAACTATGCGGCTCCAATACAATTCTGGTTTTAATATGTTTTTGAGGTTCCTGGCAGTCCTTGCAGAACTTGCTGTCCCAGCCAGATCTACCTCCCATGTTACTGTCCACAGTCCAGCACTCAGGTTCCCACTTCATCCTGTTCTTCATCAGGCAGGAAAATTATCTATTTGTGATGGCTCTCACAGGTTTGGCCAATAACAGGGTGACAGATGCTCTCCATCATCAGGAGAAGATAACTGGGGAATAAGGGAGAGAGACTTTGAGGTTGGAAAAGAACTAGAAGAGTTTTAATGAAAACAGAAATAATTAATAATAATAATAATAATAAATCACAGAATCACAGAATCACAGAATCTAAGGGGATGGAAGGGACCTCGAAAGATCATCTAGTCCACCCCCCCTGCCAGAGCAGGGTCA
>VZRW01012997.1:334362-396419 GCA_013398125.1 Aegotheles bennettii
CTCCAGCGAGCAGGCAGGCTGCAGGCACACCAGCAGCACAGGGAGGGGTGACAAGAGGCGAACCCAGCCCTGCAGCACAGCAGCCCCAGGGCCAGGGGAGGGCTCTCAGGGGCCATTTTGTGCTGAGGGCAGTGGGCAGGAGCACTGTGATTGGCCCCTTGTGATTGGACCCACAGGGGTGGCAGCAGTGGGGGGGGCCTGGGCAGGCTCAGGGTAACACGGAAAATGTTTATCCTGGTGCTCTCAAACCAGGACAACAGCACACAGCACAGCTGAGCACCAAAGAGCAACAGGAGAAATCACACGTATTTCTCCCCAGTGGGCAGTTTGGGCCCATGCGAAGTTCGATGTGTGAAAACTCCTGGTGACAGGGAGTGACCTGCCCTCAAAGCCAGTCTCTGGTGTGTGACAGAGTTACCCTTGGCTCAAACCAGATATAGAGCTGTAGCAATAGAAAGTCTGCTGGAACAAGCCACCTTCAATCTGCTTCCTTCATAGGGATGTCAGGCTGGTGCGCAAAAGCCCTGGAGCAAGGGAAACCGAGACACAGCCATTTCCAAGCTGCCTCTGCTGGATGGTCTTCTGTGAAATCCGTGGAAATTTGAAAATTGTTACCTGCCAGTAACAAATTGGCTCTCCTTGCAGGCAGCAAATGTATCATACCAGGTGGCTCCAGTCCAAAGAGGGGAAACTTGCTGTGTCAGCACATCTGGATTTGTGTTTTGGCAGAAAAGTGTAGGTTCTGGGGCAAATTAGCAACAATGGTGCTCAACTTTAGCCTATTTGAACTGAACACAGACATTCAGCCTAAATTAACAGCATATCCCAGGCTCAATATGGACAAAATAGTCTTTCCAAAAGCTACACACACTGTCTCCTTTTTCTGTGCAGAGTGTAGTGCATCCTGTCTCTCATAAAAACTTGCACCTCAAGACCACTTTCTATGCAAGCATCCTACTAGGTGTTCACCTCTAACAATGTCTGAATGTGTCTCTTTCCAGCTCCTAACCATGTATCAATATCATAGTTTTCTGCACAATGTATCTGACTTCTGTTTTTTTCCATTTCAAAAAAAGTTACTACTTTTACACTGCCAAAAATATAACTTTGTCTGCCTCAACTATATAACAATTTTCTGTCCAATCTTACCTATAGAACTTCACGGTTTGACCTCTCCAGACTAATCACCCCTCTTTTCTTTGATCCTCTCTCCTTTTCTGGCACACTGAGCACCACCCTTAACCTCTCATAGCTCTGTTCCCTGCCATCATCCCCCATGTATGGTGCCTCAGTCAGCACTGAAATATAGACTTCTGCGCACAGCACAAACAGCCATCATAAAGTCCCTGTGAAATCTGCAAGCTACAGACACCTCCATGTCTCCTCACATGCTGACTTTCCCTGCTCAGAAGGAGTGTAAGGCCTTGGAAAAGGAAAATACTGAAAACCTGAGCTGTCTGTCCCTGGTTAAACCCTATTAACCCACCACATGCCAGGGGGCACCTGCAGAACAACAAAACCGCTGCAGTAATTCTGACCCTGGCTTGTGCTGCTTCTTTTGCTGAAGTCTTATGCTATTGAAAGAGGATGGGCCACCCCGAGCCAGCACCCCAGAAAAAAGCTGAGCAGCTGGGGCAGAATTAACAGAACTAGAGAGCAGTGTTGATTGCACAGGGGGTGCCCCAGTCCTTTGCCTCTGTCAGGGCTCCCTCCACTGCAGCATCAGACCTGCTACCCACCTTGGAGCCCTTCTAGTTCACAGCACAAAACTCACCCAACACAGTGATGAGGCAATTGCTCTGTCTCTTCCAACAGACATATTTCAGCTGGCCACTGTCTCTTATTTTGTTCTGACAGGCTGTCTGCTACCAATTACATATGACATCTTGAGCATGTGAAAGACTGCAAGCGCAAGGGAAATAAAAGTGCAACTATTACAGAAAAACAAAACTTTCAGAAATATGAAAAATAGAATATAGACAAACAAAGTTTGCTACTGAATATATAAATCAAACAATGATACAGTTGCAAAGGTACTTTTAAAGGAAGATCCAAAACCAAATTTAACTCTCAGAGCTGTGATCAGTGTCTTGATATTAAAAGGCCATATGCAGCTGCTAAAGAGACAATTAGAGCATGAACAGTAATTCTCAGGGCCATCTGTATTCAAATCAAAAGCAAATATTACATACTGAACTGTGAAATAGCCAACTAACTGAGGCTGCTTACCAAAATAAGAGAAAATGTGGAAAAAATGGTAAATTTCTTGGCATAAATTCTAAAGACTTTTCCTCCCCTTCTTTTATCCCATCCTTAAAGGCACATTTCCCTGCATTAGCTCTCTTTAGGTTTTTCTCTAACTCATCCAATAATCTCAAGGAGAATTTAGCCAGAACTTGAAGACCCTAAAGTTTCCAGGAGAATAATCTTCATTCAAAATTTTGACATCCCTGGTAGCAATAATTCAGATGACACCAAGAATGCAGCTTGTGGAGAAAGTGTGTTTTTTTCATGTTTGCTGCTTTTCTCTCTTGTTGATCTTCCAATTTATCTTTTTAAAAATATATATTTTAAAGCTCTTTAAACTTCTAAGTTTTCCTGGTGAAATAGATAGTCTGATCCTGCTGAACCATTCTATGCAATTGTTCCTTGTTCTGCTGTTTGTCAGTACGTTTATTTAAGTCTTTTCATCATCACAGAAGGTAACTAGTAAGTGACATTACAGTTTATAGCTCACAGACACAACTAAGAGCCATTTTTCTTGATTTGTGGTACTAATCATTTTAAATAACTCACATAACTCTCCAGCAATCAACATTCCAGCGAAGTTTTCCATAGGTAGGCAAAAACTGACCTCTTCATGCCAACTCCTTGGGTCATGTTCACCTTCTCAGGACCTGTTGCCAGCTTTCTGTTTGCATTTCCCCATTCATGAACAGCATGAACCTTGTATGACATTGAAAGCCTTCTCAGAACATGGATTATGAGTAAAGATAACAGGTAGGTCGTGAATATTTACTGAGAAAACAGCAGACTACATTTTAGAATGTCTGCTCCTTTATTGGTCTGCAAGGACTGCAGCCAGAATTTTAGCATCCTTACCTTCAACACTGATGTGTCCTAACACATATATTCAGTATATTCAGGAATATTTTCAGTATTTCAGTGTAATTTATAGATGGGCTCCATTAACCTAAAGATATCAGTAAAACTCTTTACCAGATGCAGAAGTAATAGGTACTTGTGTTTACAAAATAGTTGTAATACAGTAGTAATTGTGTAAACAACACAATTTTATTTTAACCATTACTCCAGGACAACTCCTGAGCTGGGGAAGAGAAGCAGACCCTTGCCTCAAATCAACTTTGGCCTTCTTGTCTTTGATTATCTGGATTAGATTCCAGGTCTCGTGTGTTTTCTTTGTACAGCTAACAGAAATAGGAGTTTTTTACAGGCTAATGTAAGTGAATCCAAATTAGAAAGTGCTTTCCACAGTCTTGTTTCTACCTTTACTGGTTGTTAGAAATAAAATTTAAAAAAAAAAGACAACAAAACTTAGATTAACAGTTACAGCTATTTAACTATGCAAGCTGACTGAGAAATCTAAAACAAAGTTTAACTTTCAGACTCCTGTACTTTAATCAAGTAATTTTTACGTAGCCATGCCACAGCACAAAATCAATCTCTTAAATTTTCTGAAACTTTCTGAGTTTTGGAAGGGCTGTTCTTTTTCAATTACTGACTTTTAACCTTCCCAAAATTAAAAATAGTTATTATTGTTGTTGTTATTATGTGAAGAAGAAGATAATTCCTTTTATTAACCATCAGCAATTAAGTGATGACATGATTTTAAGTAGATGCAACATTGCACAGTCCTAATAATCAGAGATTTGCATCTCCACCTCTTAGCTCAGCAGATATTAACCCCATCTAAGTATCGGGCAAAATTCCTGCTTTAACTATCCTCTACTTATGAAGTAAATCACTGACAAGTCTTCTTGTCAGTCTTCAAAGAATAAAAGAAACATAGATGTGATACTAAAATATTATGTCTTAGGAAAAAAGGTTTCAAATAGTGTAACAGAATATGTGTTTATTTGGTGTGGATTTGTGGTTTTGCAGAACACTTAAGGAAGCCAGAGGTTTCCCTAGAGACATAAGACATCTTGAGGTTTTGGTTTTGTTTATTCAAGGGAGCTTTACTTATCCTCCAGGCACAGCCAACAGTATTCCAGGAGTGCTCACTGAAGTCTCTACTAAAGGTAGGTGAAAGTTTTCCATCAAAACTATATTTCAACTGAAAATGAAGTTTCCTCTAAAGGCAACATTTGTTAAATTTGTCCCTGTTCCCAAAAATGTTAAGAAAACCTCATACTCTGAAATGAACAAGCAGCTTTCTGCAGTGTTTCATTAAGGCTCAGTCCAGTGATAAACATATCCTGGTGAACAACCACGGTGCTGATTGTGTCCACCCTGCAGAGAGATCCACCCTTTGGTACTTGTCTGTCAGCCACCTTCAGCTGCTGTTTAACTCCCCCAGTGCCTGGTGACAGCCAGTAAAAGAGAACAGTCATAATAAATGCAGTTTTACGATGGAACAGGATTCTGAGAAGGAAGCAAAAGTTTGAAGCTCCTGAAATGCAGTATTTATAGCATTGAACCAAGCACAGGTCAATGCTGTGACCACCTGAACAAAAAGCTCAAAGCAATTTTAGGTGTCCAAATGTATCAGCTAAGTTACATAGACAAACTATTTCATTATAATATCTCAAAACAGAAATGGCTACAAAATAAGTTATTTTCAGTAACTTCTCATCCAAAATTTTACACAGTCATTACATTACTGTGCAGTATTAAATTCAGCTCTTACAGGACGTGGCAGAATACATCTTTGCTAGCGATCCAACCCACTTAATAGATCTTACTACTGTTGATTTTCAGTCCAGTTAAGCCAGGATACCAAAGACCTTAGTGTCCCAAACTAAGGCCGTATTTCTACAAAAATTCTGCAGTTTTGATTTGTGAACTCTTCTGAAAATGTGACCCTGAAATAACAGTTGACAACTGAGCTTTGAACCTTAAATCACATTGTCTTACAAGACTCAGATTTTGCAGTAAACATCATGCATACAACAGCTTTACAACAAAAATTTTATAATAATAATTTTTTATCAGACCAGACATAAACTGAAAAGAGATACATGGGCTGGATCATGTTGAGAACAAAGAAATTTCTGTCAGTGCTTTAATTTGACTGAGTTGAGTCATAAAGTCTCTAAAGTTTAAGACACCATTGTAAGTCTTTCTACTGCACCTTTACACTAAGCTCTAGATAGTTCTCTTTTCATAGCTAATATGACTTTTTTGCTACAGATTCTGTAGTCTAAACAATACCAGTGCATCATTAAAAATGTTTTGATGTGAATCTGAAGCTAAGAATAAATATGATTGGAGTACACAAGGGTTTTTTAGCATCAGATGATTAACTCTATGGATGAGTCTTCAGGTATGTCAGAAAGAGGTAAACATTATTAAACATTTCTTTAAAGACATAATTAGAATAACTACCACTCTTCCACTGAATCTAAATCAGAAAAAACCCAGACTGTGGCTGCTGTGTAATTGCTGGATTGTGTTTCCTGCTGGCTTCAGTAGGTTTTCATCATTTAAAGTATTTGCTAATAGTTTATAAAATGCAGTGGTTCTTTTCCATGGCATAATTCAAGTAAAAACTGCATGAGCTCTTTGGAAAGAAAAATATGTTAGCAAGTAAGCTCTCAAATATAACAGAACACATAGAAACAGCAGAGAAATTTTGCATTAGTATTCTTCTTTAGTCAGTGTTAAAGAAAAATAAAATTAACAGAATGGATTAATGAGGATGTACTAAGCTATAAATACTAGGTATAAGCCCACGTTTCACTTAGGGGATCGAACATTTCCCTTTGTTTACAATTCTGCCTTCTCATTTACCTGAAATAGTGTTGGTACCAAACCACCAATCCCAGTTGTTAACAGCCATCGGAAGGCTGTTTATGATCAATGCCTCATTTTTTTCTTTTTTTTTTTTTTTTTTTTTTTAAGTTTCAAGGAAGTTCTGCATTAGTTAAAGAATAAAAAAACAGTTTATCTCTATGACTTTCTCTGCTAAGGTTTTCTTCCCTCAAATAAGAAAGAAAAAATGGCTTGTAGATACTCCATTATTGCTTTATTTTCTAATGCATCATATCACACTGGATTATAGGGGGTATCACTCAAATTGAATTTACTCCTGAGAGATGTAATAACTTTCAATCAAACCACAGGTACTCAGCATCCTTCAGAAACAGGCCTATAATGCAGGATGAATGAATGAGAGTGAGTAAGATTACAGATCCAATCAGTTGGGGAAGAACAAATTGCCATTGTTGGATGCAAATAGTTACAGTCTCCGAAAAACTATTTTGATTAGCTGAATAACTCACAAATTATGTGTGATCCCAAGAAAAAACATTTCTGATAATGCAGTTCCTCAGAAATGGTCCTGTGATAAATGCCTGCTTTCCAGATCCAGATTCAAATAGCCCACATTCAGAAATGCCTGAGTACTGGCTTAATGTTATTACATGAGACATCAAGAATAATAAATAATTATGCAATAATCCTTAGCAAAACATATGTAGCTTTCATATTAACTGGTTTCCAAGCTTCTTCTGACTGGTTGCCTCTCACCCTGCATATCTAGATGCAGGAAAATCTGGTAAGTAGGAAAAGCGGAGAGGTGCAAAAAGCCAGAGGGCAAAACCCACACCAAGAAAGAAATTCTCTGTGATTTTGTATGCCTACATATGGGCTCTTCCCACCAAACACTCAAATCACCTGTGTCCAAGGTCCTTCCAAGAGCAGGATGCATTTCAGAGCCATTTCCACCACTGACCCTAAGTTGCCATCAATTAATAAAAAAATCCCTGGATACTAAAAGCTTCTGATAGCATTCTCTTAAGAGTCCACACACATAAGACAAATAAAAGCAAAAGTTTCAGCTGCAGAAGTTGTGGATAAATAACATGCTTTGAAGTAGATATTTCTGAAGCTGAGACAAGATAATTGTGAGGACTCTTTCTGCTTTGAGGAATTGAAGGTTTTTTCTGAAAACTTTTCATCCCAATCTAATACTTAATTGTACATAAAAACATACGCTCAGTGATCCCATATTAGGGACTTTATAGTTTAGGCTGAGACTCTGGTTTTGGATGATTTTTTAACTACTTGTGAAAACTGTCATTTTTATAGGCCCATTTTTATAGGACTAGGCCCATTATGAACCTTCATATTTGTTCTCTGGAAAAAAAAAATTATAACCGTCTTGCATCAAAAATATAATCACTTAAATAAATTATCATATCCTGATATAAATCACAGTGTCAGCAAAATGAATAATTTCAAGGTAATGTACAAGGTGTCCACAATCTACTGGGGCCCATTATTTTAGTGCTGAATTATCACACAGGAAGGTATCTATTGCTCCTTTGGATGATCCCCAATGTTTTTTTGCTTGAGCCTAGTGCCTGGTGGGATATTCCATATTCTTGTTATTCTCAGCTGGAAAAATTGCTTCCTATATTATTTTCTGTATCTGCTGATACTCAATTTATGTCACCTATGCTGGGCTAGAAAGAAACAGTTCTGATTCCAGTTCTGTGCCAATTAAATTTTTATTGGCTTGTATTACATATTTGACTAGTGCTTTTCTAAGCTATACTAAATTTACTTAGTTCTTTTTAGCCCTAAAATCATTTTTCTTCCCCTGAAAAATGAAAAAAACCCTATACTCCATATTTAAATGCTAAACTTCGAGTTTATAGATCTAAATATTAGTTAACAAAAGATGAAATTAAGAATTATTGTTTATTATTTAGACTAGATGTGACGTAAAATTTCTACTAAGAATTGATATGCTTACTCTTTAGAAGGACCATGATCCATATCCCTGGTGCTACAAACATTAGGAGCCTTGCAGAAATTTGTATGCATGACTAATTCTATACACAAGAGTATGCCATAGAATTTGCTGGTAATACACGTTCATGTGTAAAGTTAATAGATCTACTTAAGAATGTAAATTTCCTTATGTGCATCATTGGTTGCAGGCCACGAAGATAGTGTTACATATTCCAGTCCACATAATGAAAACTTGTTCATCTAGCACATATTGTGTACTTCAGTACATTATATCTGGGTTACTTTTGACAAGAAAAAAGGATTTGAATTGTAATTAGTCAGCACAGAATTAACAAGTGTTATATGAAGGCACTAGTTGCTGTTGCTCTCAATTTGGTGCTTGATTTTATCATAAAACTTTGGCTGCCTCAACAGAGACTTAGATTTTTATCGAACTGTTTTCTCTAAAAACAAGTATAACTCACCTCCCTATAGTAAATCCTGGAGAATTCAGCAGGATGGAAGACAGAAATGGTCTCTTGCTATACATCTGAGGACCTGGCAGTGCAAGCAAGCTGCCTATTAATGGAGTCTGCAGTACAAATAATAGGTGATAAAAAGGAAAAAAAAACAAAAACAAAAAAAAAACAAACAAACAAACAAAAAAACTAAACCAAACTATAACTATATAAGTTGCTTGCAAAACAAAACTATTTAAATGAGAATTATTCTCATTGTACATACAGGAATATAATTTTTTATCTATATTTATATATGCATACAGAGACAGATATATACATATTCTCTCTTTAAATAATCATCTTGTATTAAATTCTGTGTGTAAAGTCCAAGGCAATTCACTTCCTGCAAAGTTAAGATTTTATACCTCAGTTCATGGTATCCATCTCTGTATTTAATGAGCAAAGCTCACAGAACTCAAAATATCTCCTTTCATTGCTTATTAACTCCATTTAGCTAAAAAACGAGCAACCTCAGTTTCCATTTTAGACAAAGGGTGTGAGTATTCAGCACCTCTGGGAGAGGGACACAGGGCCTGATTTTTCCTGAATGAATGTGTGCATATGTGTAATATGCACCATGCATGTAAAATACATCTTTTACTGATTTTGAGAAAAGTTGTGGATATTCAGTATGAAGAAATCTGATCATGCTTGCACAATGTTCAGTGCCTACAAACCTATTAGCTCAAATAGGTTTTGTGCATGTGTCTCTTGATCTAAGAATGAACCCTTCAGTGATTTTTTGTTTTGTTTTTAATAAGCTGTCTTGCTAGCAGTTGAATGCTGTGTTATTTATATCCCAGGAGAACGCTGTACCAATTTAGCTGAGTGTTGTTTTAAAGTTAAAGTGATGAGGGAAATCTAGTAGCCTTAACCTTTATTGTAACCCTCACTTAATTTCAACTGCCTGGGGTAGGTGAAAGTAGAGATTATAAAATGTAGCAATGATCTTACAGACTCTAAAGTAACACGACTTTTGCAATTAAAGTGACACTACCGTGCAGTGATTTAAATTCATTTTACACTGCAGAATAGCCTATAAGCTCATAAGACCCACACTGTTTGTTCTTTTGGTACACAGTTTGCCAGGTTTACCAGGTGAGACTGAGAAACATCTGCAATGCACAGGTTTTGTAGTCCTAGCAAATGGTTGCTGTTGGTAAGATGTGCAACATAAGCCTGTTTAAAGATTCATTCCTCAGTTTCAGGTTCCTGGAAATGCTGTAAATTTTACTCACCAGCCCACAGACCAAATCCTGCCTCATGAGCAATAGGTACACACAGTCCAGCAGCATGAATCTGCCAAAGGTGCAAAGAATGAGTCAGCCTTTTTGGAGCCAATCCATAATGCTGGATTCCAAGACTTAGGTTATGCTGCACCATGCCATATTTTCCCTGATTTAAACCACTGTCATAACATTTTCCCACATGCAATACTTCCAGCCCATTCATCACTCAGCCCATCACTCAGCACATTTCTTAGTGAAATTTGCTGATGAACAATAACCTTCTCTCCTAGCAATATTTCATTATTCACATTGTAAACATATCCATTGCCGGGCATATAGAAATTACCACTGCTGACCCATTTCATTCCTACTTTTTTATCAAATGTCAGAAGCAAATCTCAAGTACAGCTGACTAGAAAACATTTTCTGCATGAGGCACAAAGAGTCTTAAAAACTCCAGCCAGCTGCAAAGGGTAAAGACATGATTTGCTCAAATGGATAGCATTTCTGCCAGTGTTGGGTGTGCTACAGTCCAAAGCCAACAGCTACAATAGCAAAAGTTTTATTATAAGCAAATTAATAGATAAATGTAGCAAAAGGTCTTGGAGGCTTATCTTTTCCACTGCACCAGTGGGAGGTGGGAAAACAGTGCAGACTTGTACAGGAAAGACAGCACAAAACAGTAACCACACTAGTTATCAGAACTCATTTGGAAAATGCAAAAATGAGCAGCACACATTAATGCTATTTTAAACACTTTCAGTCCAAAGGACTCAAGAGGTTGTGGACATCCATGCTAGAAAGCTTTGCAAAGCCATGACCAATGGGAACACCTACTGGTACTGTTGGAAAGAGTCCCCCACAGAAAAGGACACCATTAAAAGTCATTTACAAGCTCAATAGCCCTACTGCTGGGATGCAAGCCAAAGACATATCGGAGTTGGGTGTGTTTCTTTGTATAGAGCATTGAGCTCTGCTGCATAGAGATACCTTCTGTAGCATTTGATAGATCATCCCTGAGCTGTAGTTCTCCATCCCTTGGATACTGCAAGGCACTAATATCCCAAAAGGCTTTCAGAAGAATAAAGGCAGTAAAGATAATGCCACCACTTAGATATTAGGAAGCAGAACACACATAGATATTTTTCATCGATATGTGTCTAGAGGACAGCTGTTGGTCTAGATGAGGTTCTTTTCTTTGTTGCAACCCATACATTGACAGGTGTTCTCTAGCTTAGGGAGCCCTACACAATCCTTAGGAGCAATTTAGAGCAAGACAGAACCCTTGTTTCCAGATGACTTCTTTATGAGGGCATGTATCTGGTCAGAGTCAGTCTGTTCAGACAAGACACCAGTATAATCTCCAAGAAAAACGCTGCCAACATTGCCTGCAAGACAAACTTTATGGCTGGCAGCACAGGGTGAGTAGGAGGTAAGTCAGAAGAAGATGCAAGTGAATACTTACAAGGCTGCAACACAGCTGCTGTTTAACAAACCCTTTTCCCCTCCTCACATTACTCAGCATGTCATCTCTGAGTCATGTTGCCAGGACACAATGCATGTCTTGCTCAAGATGGTCTTTCCTCACTTTGTATCTTCCAAGCAACAGAGTTGGAGGTGACCAAAATTATTTACCAGAGCCAGTATTCCACAGATTTTGGGCTGGCTGTGGATATTTTGCAATTTCTTATGAATATGTCACACTTATTTCCTCTAGAAAAGCCTTTTAACTATAAACACAATCTGCAAATATGTATTACATACACAAACAAACTACAAAAAGAAAGAGAGCACAAGAGCTAACAACATTTAGGATAAAAATAGTTTACAGAAACGTGAACTATCATTTAAACAACAGTATCTTAATCCATTTCATTAACAGCTAAGAAAATCTGACAACCATATTAAGCTCCAACTCTCACCTTGATTATTATGGCCACTAGCCCTTCCCATTTCCCAGTTTACAAGGGACACTGGTGCCCCAGGCATCCTGGCACAAGTTCCTATTGAATGCTCTTTTAAAATAAAGCACTGGGAGTCCCTCCAGCCCCAGTTCCATGTCCCCCACAGTGCCTCACTCACTCCTGCACCTGACTCTCTGCTGCTCTGCAGGACATGATACTTGCCTGCCCATACTAAGTTGGGGAACAGATAGAAGGAAAAGCAAACCACTAGCAGCCTTTCCTCTCTGAGGATCCCAGTCAAAGTCCCTGTGGATGGCCTGCAGCTCCTCAGAGGTTTCATGTGAACCTTGGATATGGCAAGATGCAAGAGAGAAGTATTCACAAAAGAGGAGTATGAATAATTCTGGGAGGAAACCAGAAGTCTGAGAATAAAGGACTAAGCAACAGGAAACAGAAGGGAGGAGAATACTAATTAAATTTAAAACAGGTTTCTGGTGCACCAGTGAGTCACTGTTAAGATATGTGTTCGTAATTCATGACAATAAAACTGATGTTGTCCCCAACTACAAAAAAAAGTAAGATTGAATTCTTCAGTCTAAAGATGCAGTCATGCAGATAGAGGCCAGTAAAGACTAGAAGGACACAGAAAGTAACAACAGAGATCCATGATAAACTATAAATAAGTTTGAATGCAGAAGGTGCCCAAAGAGGAGGAGAAAGAACACAGGATGATTTCTTTCACTTGTACTTTCACCCAGAGACAGCCACTGCCCTGCCCCCTGCACTGAGACCGTGCTGTAGAAACTCTTATATACTGTATACCGTGCTGAAAAATGTCAGTGGTCATAAGAATGGAGTGGCATGTGTCATTGACACATAAGAATGGAGTGTAAACCTTCACACAATGCATGAGGAGTGTCTTCATGCTCTTTTTATAGCACAGAGAGAATGGAGATGCAGCTCTTCTCCTTGCAGGTAACCACTTGTGTGTCCCTCACAGAAAACTAAGGAAGGAAAAGATGAAACCTGTCAGTATATCCAAGTGTCTTGCTCAAATAAAAAGGTTGAATGAAATAATATCTACTCACTGCCCCATACCAGGGAGCAGCCAGTTCTTTCTGCCTTTTTTCACCTTGACAGATCATCCTGAACTTCACGTACCAGGAACATGTCTCTGTTCATCCCTGAAAGTCCCCATTCAATCTCATGTCTACAAAATTCTCACAGACTTCTCCTTCCATATGCCTTGTGTCACCTCCTACTAAAGCTCTGCTTTACATAAATGCAATCAAACGAAAGTGACTGTAAAATCCTTCAAAGATTTTACTTAAGACAAAATCATTATCTTACTGAAAGCATTAGAGGTGACCTCTGGCATAAAATGTAATGTGGCAGTAAAGGGGTTAGTATCTAAAGTTACATTCAAATCCAATGCATGATAATAATTCAGAAATTATCAATCGTTTTCCACAGCTCTGGTGCAGAATACAGCTATTATTCCTGTGACTATCTCTTTAAGGAGGTGAGTTACAGAAGAAGGAGATCTCTTGAGAGAAGTTATAATAAATCTTTACTGACTTGTCTTTTAAGCAGGAAGAAAAATCCATCTATGAAAAGGCTTCAAGGCAAAATGCTACCCGACTTTAGATTCAAACTTTTTATTTATTAGAAAAGATGCAGAGTTGTCTCCAGGTGCTTAATGTTACTTGTTCTGAGCAGTGGAAGCAGTGATGCTACTTCAGGGGAAACATCTTCCACTCTGGCATCATTGATCTTAAAATGTAGTGTAGTATAAATACATAAAGTCATGTCAATCAGACAGGTACTATTCTAAGCTATAAATTACACACACATGATACAAATACAGAATAGTGTTGTGAAGACATTGAAAAGAGAATCTCATGAGCAGCGTCTGATTTGCAATAGGTAAATTCAATTAATTATGACCCATTTTGGGGGACTGAAGTGTCAGCATCTACATTGAGCCCCTGAAAGGGAGCAAGGATTTCCTGTTTTCATTTGCTTTATGTTGTTGCACTAAGATCTTTTGTTATTACGGTAAGGTTTTTTTGTTGTTACAGTAAGCTCTTTTGAGTTGTTTTATAACCAGTTCCTTCAGCCTTCGAGAACAGACAATTTTTATGTTGAAACATGTGATTGACTTACATAGAAACATGGAAAATTCAAGATTTACTGCATTTTTTTCTAAACCTGTCCCAGTAAGTAGTCTCAAGAACTTTGATCTCCAACAGGTCTGTTAGTTTTGCTAATAAAAAAAATAAACTGTGGAAGCAAAATACAGAGCAGCTTGAGATCCCAAGATTCCACAGATGTTGAAATATACCTGCCGTCACTGAAAATTATCTCCAAAAATTGTAGGTGACCCTATAGGAACTACTAGAAGCTTTAGGCCCAGAACAGGTGTTGAAATACACACAGAAAATCCTCCAGTCCAAAGGAAATGGGATGAAAGCTGTTTCCTAGCCACACATACAATCCATAGTCAAAATAATAAAATACTTTCCCACTGATCACATCAAAACTAAGCTTTATATTAATTCTTCTATACAGCTGACAGCCCTGAGATGGAATTTTCCACACAGTAGGTTTGAACAAAGAACGGGTACAAACTGGTCCTAGAAAACAAAGCAATACTGCAGCTATCCAGTAAACAGGGGTGAAAGGCCAGATTCTGATCCCAGGCAGGTGATGCTGCCATGAACAGTAGCAGGTTTCTGAGAAGCACAATAGCATCTTCATCAGCGACCTGGATGAGGGTACAGAATGTATCCTCAGCAAGTTTGCTGATGACACTAAACTGGGAGGAGTGGCTGACACACCAGAAGGTTGTGCTGCCATTCAGCGAGACCTTGATAGGCTGGAGAGTTGGGCGGGGAGAAACTTAATGAAATTCAACAAGGGCAAGTGCAGAGTTTTGCATCTGGGGAAGAACAACACCATGCAGCAGTACAGGCTGGGGGCTGACCTGCTGGAGAGCAGTGTAGGAGAAAGGAACCTGGGGGTCCTGGTGGACAGGAGGATGACCATGAGCCAGCAATGTGCCCTTGTGGCCAAGAAGGCAAATGGCATCCTGGGGTGCATTAGAAGGGGGGTGGTTAGTAGGTCAAGAGAGGTTCTCCTCCCCCTCTATTCTGCCTTAGTGAGGCCACACCTGGAGTATTGTGTCCAGTTCTGGGCCCCACAGTTCAAGAAGGACAGGGAACTGCTTGAGAGAGTCCAGCACAGAGCCACNTTCAATGATGACCAATGATAGGACAAGGGGCAATGGTTGCAAACTGGATCATAGGAGGTTCCATGTGAATATCAGGAGAAACTTTTTCACTGTGAGAGTGACAGAGCACTGGAACAGGCTGCCCAGAGAGGTTGTGGAGTCTCCTTCACTGGAGACATTCAAAACCCGCCTGGATGCGTTCCTGTGTGATGTACTCTAGATGACGCTGCTCTGGCAGGGGGGTTGGACTAGATGATCTCTCGAGGTCCCTTCCAACCCCTAGAATTCTGTGATTCTGTGATCTGCTAGGTAGTGAATGGTGATTTGTGCCAAAATGGTCAGCAACACCCAAGGTCCCAAGTGAATCAGCTACCAGCAAAACTGTACTTACAGCTCCATCTTACTGGAAGATGTAACTTCACCGCCATTTCAGAAGAAAAGAAGCCAGGACACAGAAAGAGAGATCCTTAGAGGTGAAGACTGATTAATTTAGGCAAGGGACAGACCTGAAAGATGATTTTCTGTGAGATTAAGAAACTACTCATACAATAAATCATGATTCATTTCATCCCTGACTAATGGCCAGGTGCCTTAGCATGCAGAATAAGATTTTGGTCTGCACCTACTTGAATACTTGCACAAGCCAAACTTTTGGTTTTTTTCCAATAACCAGCATAAGTCATCCCAAGGAAATGATGGTTCTACATTAGTAATTTAATAGATTCATCTCAAATAAAACTTAGAATCTTTCAAGCCTCTTCCTCAATTCATCCTGAGCTTTTGAGTCCACATACTTGGGTAGAAGAATAATAGAGGAGAGGGGAACTGTAAATACTTTCAAATGTTAAGTCAGTAAATGTCCTTGAAGTAAAAACATACAAAGCATGGAATTCAGTAAAGACAAGTGCAAACTGTTACTCTTACATAGGAATGATCAGGTGCATAACTATGAAGAAGAGAGTGGCCATCTAAACTGAAACAATGCCAAAAAGTACCCAGAGAGTTAAAAAGTTCAGGAAACATCCAGAGTCAACATTATCTTTTCACTACCCTGTCAGACTACCTATTTGTAAAACCAAGTTTCTTTCATGCAACTCTCCACACACCTCAGAAAGGCTAAAGCTAAGCCAGCACATTCTGTCCTTTTGGGTACCTATCTTCAAGAAATAAACTAACCAGGAGGTGTCCAAAGAAAAAACAAAAAACATAACAAAAAATCAAAGGTGGAGAGAATAGACCCCCTGAACTAAAATGGGAAAAGATTAAGCTCTTTTTGACAAATGAGGATTTAAAAAGACATGGTAACAATTTTCAGATATTAAAAGGGAAATGATGAAATGTTCTTTTGTTCACTGGTGAATGTAGAATGAGTAAGGGGTTTAAATTATGAAAAGCAGATGTAAGGTAAATATGATGGGGGAAAAATGTCTATCATTAAAAGGATAATAAGGCAATAGAATATAGGAGCACTTACGAAGGTGATAGACCCACTTGACTGGGATACTTTTAAGAACAGAGGATGCAAACATCTATAAGAAAGTCTCTCAATATGACTGAATTTGTCTTGATAGAAGAATGGACCATAGGACCTCCTGAGGACCCTTCTACTCATATTTATTGTGATTATATAATTTTAGAGTTTGGGTTCAAAACTTTCACATTTGTAATGTAATACGCACTTTGAAAACATGTAATCACTATACCTAGGGATGTATCATATACCTCTATTTTTGGAAAAATTAGCCATTATTTGGGAGAAATATGAGAGGCAATTAAATCTTCTCTTAAAGTGAGTGGAAGCGTTCATCGGTACTGTGCATAAAGTCAGCTACGCATAACACTACTCAAAAATTGAGCAATGTGAAAGAAGAAACAGACATATTCACTGTGGACATGATGTAAATTCAGAGATCTTGTTGCTGTTTGTGGAAGTTATCATTACACAACCAAATCCTAAAGTGCCAGGTGCATAAACACAGAGGGTGGAAGGAGGTCTGAGAGACAGAGACACACTTACGGGGTCCAGAAACAAAATTAAGAGGACTTTTAAACAGAAAGCTGGGTGTAAAAGAGGCAGAGAGAGAAAAGAAGAAAAAACATGAAAAAGGAAAGCTTGGATTATTAAGCAAGGAAACTACTTTCTGCTACCCAGTTCTACTATATTAGGAGGATCAAGGTTTTGTTAATTATGGTTCTATCAAGAAAACACCTAACTTTTCCTTCCCCTTACAAACAAAAACAATGTTCAAGAGGCAAAATACAGCCAAAGCAGTTGAGATGAAAGAAGCTACATAATAAACATGAAAACAAACACCTGGCTGCAGAGCTGATATTGGTGCAAAGCTCTGCATTTGTCTTAGAAGTTCAACATATTATTTTAAGGAAAATAAGAGTTCTGTGTTTAGCCTCAATACATCCAGGTACTTAAGGTAATTATTAGTTTAACTGACTGTAAACTTACATTTAAAATTAGACCTATACTTATATTTTTTACCAAGTCACCATGTAATGGGTGAAAATGTAGTCCAGTATCCTCTGCAGTGATCTAATACAGTAGGAAAACTAAGAGAAGAGAGGTAAAAGGAATTGGTTTAAAAGGAACCTTTCAAACAACAGAGTTCAGATCTCAGACCCACAAAGTAGCAGACAGGAGATGATGGAAGGAATTGACCTATTTATTTTTAATAAGAATGAAGGAATTTCCGGAGAATGTGAGAGAAGGAAACCCCAGGTGGGCATAAGGCAAAGGAAAGCAGTGCAAGAGGGCAGCGATGGTAGCAGTGGTGAGAGGAAAAGGGAAACCACAGGAAGAAAAAGAAGGAGCTAGAGGGGAAAGGAGCGGGGGGATGCAGGGGACAGAATAAATGTGGTTATTTGCAGAGAAGCACAGTTGCAAACAAACCAAGTGAGTATTGCTGTAAAAAAAACTTGCACAGCTCTCCTCCAGGAAAACAGCATGTATTTCCCCCCATCCACACACAGAGCTCAGAAGAATAAAATGGAGCATGTAGCATCACAACAACAACATGCTCTTTCACAGCCAGTAAAGAACACACACAAATTATTGCAGAATAAGTGCTTTCAAAGTAAACCTAGCAGTTCATACAGTTAAGCTGATCTTGACTTTATTTAGCATTTCCATGGCACTCAGCATATTCAAATCACAGCTCAAAACTGCTCACTGTGCAACAGAAGGCGTCAGGCAAGTAGGGTCTGATGCGGGTAGCACAGAGCACTGATTGGTCTATGTTGTAGTTCCAACTGCAAACATATCAGGTGGGGCCCAGGTCAGCATGTTAAATGCAAGTCCAACTATCACCTTTTTGATAGATAATCCTTAAATTCTGCATAATTGACATGCCCATTTATTTTGGTTTAAGCATCTCTAATGCTAAAAGAACAACTCTCACTGGAATCATTTGCCATTCTCACCACAACATTTCGTACTCGGAAACAGCATCAAGTATTTTTGACAGTGGTAGGAGTCTTCCACTTGTTCCTGTCTCATGCCACTATCTAAGTTTTCTTATTGGAGGAAGCTGTCTTCATAAAGGTAATATCCTGCAGCATGTCACTCTATTCATTTCAGCGTCCTTTATCTTTTTTATTACCTACCGATTTTTCTGCCAAGACCTTTTCATGATTGATCTGTTACAACTTTATTAGAAACTGTTCACTTACAGAAGGCTTGGGGGGGACACATTTACTCCCAATGCAATTAAACTGACAGCAGCAGCTTTATTCCAAGAAAAAATGTGATGTGTACATTCACAATAAATAATGAATTCCAAAATTACACAATTTTTTCCATATCTCTTGTTTCTCCTCTACAGACTTGAGGTCTATATTGAGATATGCATCTTGATCCTGTACACATCCCTTAGTATCAGGAAATATCAACAGTAATTACATCAGGATCTGTGAATTAATTAATTGGATTAAAAGTATTAATCTAGAGCAGACCTGGTTTTGAATCACAAGTATGTTGAATTGCTGGCATGGAAGCTATGCAAGAAACATTTGTTAGTGAAATCCCCCATCTGCATTTCATTCACTACCTACTGTCACAAAGACAATAAAAATCATAAGAATTTGAAGTCACTTGTAACTCCTGTCTTTCCTGCTATGCATACTTTATCACTCATTTCACTCTTCTGTTTCTCTTGTACTGCACATATTCTTACTACCTCCACTTATCACCTCCAATCCATGAGAGGTTGGTTTATTACACCATTTCATATTTAAGTAAGAGATTTTTCTCTAACTCACAAGTTGTGTTCAATTCCTAAAATTTTTGTCATCTCCTGTTTGCTCTTCATAATCACTATTCTTTTTTCCTTTCTGGAAACTAGCAATGACTTTGCCCAACTTTGAATCTTCAAACTGGTTTCCACCTGAAAGTCTAAATTCCAATTCCTATTCATTGTGTTGCTTAATGTTAGGACTTGCCCTTGGCATTTTCCTGAGAGAAATGACTCCATGACTAAGTTTATTGACAAATGTGAGCTGTGAAAGGACAAATTTGAAAGGACAAAGGGAACTTCATAGTAACAAGAAAACCCAAGCAGTTGTAAACCCTGCCTGGTTGCCAATATTTAGGTAATCTTTTATCCATTTAATGGACAGATCTAGGTACAGATCTTCTAGGTACAGGCACTTGGAGATAGTCTGGATAAATTTAAGGCCATACATCATATTTTATGTGGATATCCTCATCTATTAAAATAGTGAGAAATCTTACTAAAGTAATAACTTAATCAGGAAAAAAACCTGAGATGACCAAGGCCAGAGCAAAAATCCGTGTCATGTTGGATTACAGTTCTGCAGCACCCAATCCACCTCATATCAACCTATGAAAATGTTATTTATTCTGATCATAAGTTAGACTTTCACAGATGTGCATCATGTAATGGCAAGCAGGCAGAAGGAAGATCTGCTCACTTCTAACAGTTGCTCCTGTGATTTTACTCCTCCAGCAAAAAATAGCTGATGTGAAGCTTTCATGATCTCCAAAGGCACTGTGAGGACAAGACAAATAGCCTGTGACCGCCATGAAAACCCAACACAAAAATGTCAGCTGCAAGAGTAAGAGTATTTTGGTTTAAGCCCACTTGTGTTTATAAGGTTCCAAGGAAAGTAATTATTGTGGTTATGAAAAATGTCATGCAATGTGTGATCTGGAGTTTGGAGCTGGGAAAACACATAAGGCAAAGTATCTTCTACAAGACTATTTGCTAAAAGGTAACATAGGAAACATACTGGTGTAAAATTTGCTGGTTTAGGCAATCTTCATGCAAATAGAAAGGGGATAGCACTTCATGGTCATCACAAGCTAAATTGTGGAATTGCTTGTCAAAGAGCAAAACTGTCAAACTTTGGATAAAATATTACTCACATATAGCAAGCCCAGTCCTCAGGTAAACAGTTGTGGTGAAAAACTGCAGGCAGACCAGGAGCCTGAACTTCCTTGCGTAAGTCACCTGCCAAATAATTCTGAGGAACACCAGTAAAATATAACATCTGTTTGTAAGTAATTTGCCTAGGGGAAAAAAATATGGTTCAGGGAATAAATAAGTACTCTGATGCAAATACTGTGCCTAGTTATTTCTTTGCCTCATGGCTTGCTTTTGTCACACATGCTGAAAATACTTTGTTTTTAATATCTGTAGCCCCTGGAGAAAGACATATTATTTTCCATTGTCTTCCCTTTCTCTCAATCTTACACCCACACATAGGGTTTCACTTCTGCTTCATCTTAATCTTCCAGCAAGTTCTCTTACTAATTTTTAAAATGGGAAGGTGTGGGGGACAGAGAAAGTGTGCCAGGATCTATATTCTGGGAACACAGGTTCTGTAAACTTACAGGGATATAGCCCTGCAAAATGTTGACATCTTCACCACACCCTTCCAACAGCAAAAATTAATCCATCCTTTTTATCCCCTAGAAACCAACTGTGGTCCATTACAATCTGCAATCTCTTCTTCCACACTAGGGATCTTTTCTTCAGTTTTTGTATCAGGGAGAGACACAATGTACCCATCTGTTAAAACGTGGTTCTGATTAATTTCAGTCATCCTGAAAACACTCAGATATTAACTCACTAATGTTAAACTTGAGCTAATTAATGAGCGTGTGTACACACTTGTGCAAGTGTGTCTATACACACGAGTCAATGTGTGTGTGCACACTGTTGTGCCAGCAAGGGATCCTTGCCTACAGCAAAGCAAAGGCAGGTGAGCCAGGAAGGAGTCCCCCGGGTCAGGCTCCACCTTTTGTTCCTCCCCTGGAGTCGGCACAGAAGCAGTAATACTTCTCTGCACTGAGGTTTTAGATTTGTCATGTCTGCACTCACTGATGTAGAAACTATGAAAGTGGCATCGGGAGCGATGATGGAAGGATAATTAAAAAATAATTAACAAGAATAATTTGCAAGGGGCCAAGGGACAGAGCTTTTATTTCATCAGCTGGTGTAAGTGATTAAATAGGTACACAACACTGCTGTAAAAGTATCCCTTTTTAAAGCTGAGGGGAGGGGAGGCGTAGAGGGAATAATTACCAATTACTTTCTTTCTTTTGTTCTTTTGTCAGACTAACGTACATGACCTAGTAGTTTACTCCAAGACAAGCAGTTAACAAATCACCTACACCCACTCTGAAGAACAGCTCTGGCAGCATGATGGTATCTGATGGAGAACACAGCTGCACAGATAAAAGGGAAGAGAAGCAGCAGAACAATAGACTGACTGCAATTCAATGCCCCTGGATGGGGGATATGATGGGAGGAAGGGAGGAAGTCTTACTTCATCTCCCATCAGCTATCACACTGTTCTTCTCATCTGAAATCATTTATTGCTTCATGAAAGAAGAGAAGAAAAAGAATGAGTTTCCTCATGGTATTTTGTGATTTGTTTTGTTTTCTGAAAATAAGATTACACTAAGAGATACACACTGTAAAACTTGCTTTCAGCCAGCCACATCTTCCTAGCAGCTGATCAATCCTCTTCCCACTGGCAGAGGCAGTTTGCCACAGTATCTAGGAGTTTCCTGCTGCTGGTCAAGGCTGTATTGCTGTGCCTAGTACCGGAAGACTGTCCAATGGAGAATAAATCCACAATAAGACAATAAATCCCAGTGATTGTGTTCCTCTGAAAATAATCCAGCATCTTTCATTTGAGTATTTTAGCTCTTATACCTTCTTCCTGGCAAGTCTTGTGACCACCACTGCAGTTCCTGTATGTGCATCTTTTTTCCAGGGCAGTTTCAAGCCCTAAATCTGCCTCCTTTCTTCCAAGGTACTTTGATCTCTTATTCTCTGCAGGTCCCCATTCTTCTGACTTATCCTTGTATTTGACCTCCACTAGAAATGTGATCAAAATGGTACCAACAGCAAAATGATTCACAGGTATAAGAACTAGCCCGAAACTTACAAGCCTGAGAAGCCGCCTTCGGTTATTAAAATACCTCCCAAAGAAAGAATCGAAATCCCAGGTCAGCATCCGAGCTGTAGATTTCATGCCAGATTTCCAGGCCAGTACAGCATGGACACATTTCTGGGAAGTATCCAAGCTTTTGAATACTTTTCTAGACCTTTCAAGTTCACCAAGAATTAATGACTGTATGAAAAATGCAAATTAAGTACCATATGTGAATTCAGAATTCAAGTCTTATAGAGAATAATGTGGAAATACACATTCCAGATGCATTTCTGCTTGGAAGCTAAAAGAAGAGCAGCTTTCATGATTTTGCCAGGTTCCCTCATTGTAATTCTATCCTCTTTTGAGCAACTCTCTATGTAAATGATGACAGGGCAGTTAAGCACAGCGATTGTTAAATGCTTCCTACTGTTCAGTGTGGTTTTTATCAGAGATTTTCAAATTCAGCGTCTTTATCTGTACTGCCTTTCAGTCAGTGCTAAGTGGCTGCTTCTCACCCATCCTAACAAATATCTCTTCTGTAAGTTTGATCTTCCTACTGTCAGAATTATTATACAATATAAACCCCAGACTTCTAGCAGCTGAGAAGTAGATCTAGTCACACACCAGACGCATATTCTTGTACTCAGTCCTGTTTTCTTCAGTTCAGGGAGTAGGAGCAAGTTACCTGGCACTGCACCAAGGGCCAAGGTCTTGCCTACACTGGACTGGAGAGTCTTATAATCACAGCAAGGTTTCCCCAGTGCCCCTACAATATAGCATATTTCAATTAAACAAATTACCAGCAAGTTCTCAGGAGTGATCACATCACTCTTGCAGATTGTACTTGACCCAAGCAAGGTTAATTATCATGTTGGTCTCTATACACATAGGTTTTGCAGTAATAAGCATTTCCAAAGAAAACAGGAAGCTCCCTAAGTCCTTATTTTCCAAATCAGCTGTGTTGTTTTCAAGATACTGAATTGTTTTCTCTTTATTTATTTGTAATCACCAAAGTCTTCTCTAGACAAAGGAAACTCATATTATTTCAGTGTCACCTCTGATAACATATAATCCAAAAGTAGATGGCACAAGTGCTGCTGTGACAGATAACATCATTAAACTCCACTGCAGACCTGTCCAGAGCAAGTCTATTCCATGCTCTGCTGACAAAAGTGCAAAACTCTTCACATTAGACTCTGCCAGAGTAAATTGGAGTCCACAGATGTTAAGAAAAATATTGATTATCAAACATCAGCAAGCACTACAAAGTCATTTTCTGAAGCAAAACTCCAAAGTCATTCATATGCATATATAAAATTCCTTGAAGTCTACAGTACTTCGGCAGAGGCTTGCACAGCATTATTGTTGTCCCAAATCCAAGTTCTTCACCGAGAGTGCAAATACCAATCCACACACAGCACCGAGATATTTTTTTAATTTCAGTTCTGCACAGAAATAGGTGTTAGGCGATAGCTTACAAAAGTAGCACACCTTCCCTGTAACACAGGTATTTCTTTTATAGACCAAAGAATGCAAAGTCACCTTATCTCTAAGTATACTGGTATAGTTTACTTACATGATTGGCTAACTAGTCTTTTGCTTTCACTTGAAAGTGATAGTGCTTCTATTCTTTACTACCCATGCTCAAAGGGTAGGGGTTTTTGGGAGTAGGGGGTCCTTTTAGCTTAAGGGAGGGCATTTTAGCATTCTAATCAGGTAAGTTCACAGTAAGTTCAAGTAGTCAGTGTTTTTTACTATCAGTTCTACTTCTTGTAATTAGTGCTCAAAGCTAAAGACATTTGCGTTTGCAGTTAGTACCTTGTATTCAACTCTTCTTCCCACTGAGATAAGCTCAATAAACACCCCCTTCCATTGGTCATGCAGACCTGTCTTAGGCGACATCACTATCTCCCCTAGCACAGGACACTCTTGCTCTGCCTTAGAACCTGGAGCAGGCTACAGTACATTTAGTTGCTTTACCTCCTTTCCCCCCTTCAGCCTGAAAGCCTGCATGCTTATCAGAAAAATACCAAAAAATAATTTGTTACTTGCTCAAAAAAGTTTTCAGGACTTTACATTTTCTGTAGTTCTCTGCTCAGTAAAATCTACCAAAACATAGCTCATATAACCTACAGAGCTGGTTGGCATAGATGGAATTTCTCAGCTGCTAAGGTAGCATTTGCAGGTAATGGTGGACTATCTACAAATGTCTTGTGAACCACTCAATTGACTTTCAGAATCACCACACACTGAAGAGGGAGCTTCTGGCTATAACAGACTTCTAAACACAGATGGGTATTTTATAATTGGTACTAAATTAACGAATTATAGATCTGACCTCTCCATAAAATATGTAATATCATGCTACTTTAAAAATGTGTTGTTTCTGAAGTGTTGGAATATTTTCTTTTGATGTTTTTAAAATCACCAATTTTTTTTTTACTTTAAAAACCTGAAAGTTTTGTTAAAATACTTTTAACTGAAACAACAACAAAAAAACATTTAATTTTGTGCCAAATTAAACTTAAGGGAAGGAGGGATGTCAAACAAGAAATTACAGAACATATTTTCCATGGTTTTAATTCAGTCCCTGGAAGACTGTGTTTGTGTCCATCTACTCCTGAGTACAACAGGCAGTTTCTGTCTTCTACAGAAATCTCAGAGCTATTAAAAGAAGATATATACAAAACAGCCACATAAAATAGCCAACTGCTAAGAAAAAAAAGATGAGTTAGCCAGGAATAGGTTTAAGCTGGAAGTTAGATGAAGGTTTCTCATTCATTAATGAGCTGTAGTGCAAAAACAATTTCTCCATAGGAACACAGAAGAAAACCTAGCAACTTTACATGGATTTTGACACACATATAAAAGATATTAGGAGATCTGACATACCACAATGCAATAGACTGGTCTGTATAACACAGCAATCACCATTCTTTCTCAGTCTCCCATAAGAGTCACCATTTACAAGAATAATTTCAGAAGTTATAGTATAAAGTCATAAAACACTACAATAGCTTATAACTAGATCTCTGTGCACACACACAGAAAACAAGAGAAGGCAAAATTATTTGCTATGTTGGGACTGAACACAGTCACTCTCTGTAGAGGAATAATCCTTGTAATGTAATTTCCTGAAGGAGAGGGTATCAAAGTAGTCATGTGCTATTGTATAAAAGCACTTAGAAGCATGGCTTATTGAGTATATGGTACGTGGCTTGATCTCTGTCATAATAGGGCTTTTTGAGAGAGCACGAATTGTCAGATATTGTGTTAAAGTCTCTACTCTGCTTAAGGTTTCTGAGAGTAAGAAACAGGTGGAATAAAATTTGGACTAGAAGTTACTGTGAAAACTTTTACTTGTAAAACACCCAAGGCTTCCAGCCATCCTATTGACAAAGGACAGTCCACATGAAAACATACACTGCAGCTGTGAACTCAGAATCCAAGACAAATTTTCTTATAAAAAGAGAATCCTGGTGAGGGGTGAATGGGATGAGGTGCTGACACCAGAGGATATTTCCACTCCTCTCACAAGCATGATGCATTGGACAAAGCTTTTGGCTAATGTTAACAAATGGAAACAAATAAATCTCTCTCACTTTTATCCTGTAAGGTTTTCCTCATAATTTTCCTCTGGCTCAGACCCTCCAGCCTCACCAGGCCAGTGCTATAGCTTATTTTCCTGACAACATCTAGAGTGACTCCTTTATTTCCATACAAAGTGCCAAATGAAGTGTCTGCAGTGGGAACACCTTTATCCTAGGAACGGGGCTATATGTCTCATCTGTTTTCAAAGAGGCAGACAAATATCAGATGATAGCCTACTGTGACTATTCAGATGAAATATACTCAGTCCAATAACATAAAGTGAAACCCTCTGTTTTTCATTAGTTACTCTGTAGCACAACTGTTCCTCTAACAAAATTACTTATAATGCTGAACGCTTGACAAACCTGGAAAAGCTCAATACAAAGAGAAGGAAGCCACCACTGGCATGTATTATAGGTGTTGCCCTTATGCTTTTACCCATGAAGAGTGACCACCTCAGCAGTTTAGAAATCGTACTTCACTTTGGTTCTTTCATCATGAAAGCTGACAGTGACAATTTTAACAAAATTACTTTTGTCTTCAGATCACATTAATACTTGTTTGTCCAACTCCTCATGCTACTGTGAGAATCTCACACAGTGCTTTTCAGCACCCTTAACAGCGTAAGTGCAAAAGGAAAAAATATATATTAGTTGAGCAGCTGGTACAGGCCAACCAAAATAAACAAAAGAAAACTAACACAGTGCAGAGTTTTAGATACACAAAGTGGGGTAAAATACCCTAGAGAATGATGGTTAGAAGACTATACAGTCAGATGTTCGCAAAGAGACATTCACAGATATGCAGTGGCTTTTCATTGATAATGCAACGAATGTATAACAAAGGGGAAAATAATTTGAAATTTTATTTAGAATTACATTTTTGTTTGTACGGACACCCTTGAGAAAGCAGCCTATGGTGATATAAAAAGGACTATATTGACCCCTTCTTGCTTTTGGCAGTTGGGCTGGCAGTAACTGTCTCTTTTTGTTAATATTGTTTTTATCTAGAGCTGTAATGACCATCCTACATAGGTGAAATGAAAGACATCTATTTCATGTCTAACACCTCAGTGGGAAAAAAAAATCAATGTATTGCACTAATTTGCTGAATAACTTTTTTGCTGTTGAGGAGAAACAGCCCTTGAGGGCCAGCCACCTCACCTGCTCAGAAACTAATTGCAAATCTGTGCCTGAGAGGTGGGATTTCACCATTGAGCATGCTGTGGTCTGCAGCTGTTTACATTAACATGATCAGCAACAATGACATCAAATATGGAGAAGTTCCTTGAGGACAACCTATGTCTTTCTTACAGCATTAATCAGCATTCTCGCAAAAAGTAACAAAAACTATGAAACAGCACTGACAAGCCCAAACAAGCTGTTAGATATTAGGCCTGCCTGGGTGAGCTCACTCTGTCGAGACATGAACTGAGATGTTATCATCACCAGGCACCAGCAGCAATAAATTCAATAGAGCTTAAGAACCAGTGCCTTTCCAGTCACTCCTCCGCAGAGGAGCAGAGAAATTTATTAGATATTTTCGAACAGAGATTCCTATCCAAGACACATAAAGAAAAAAGAGATATTTCTCCCCCTATCTAGGGATCTACAGTAGGAGACATCACTTTCCTGTGGGACCTGAGGATATGTTTATACTGCAGTTACCATCCAGTATAATCAGAATATCCTACATCATTTGCTCACATAAGCCAGCAACAGAGACACAGCACTGCATTTCTCAATGAAAGTTATAAAACCTGTCTGGGAAACTCAGCATACGCTTGAACAGGTTTAGCAGCCCTCACTATGTTTTATATTGCTGTAATGATGCTGCTAGTGCTGGTTTAAAGATAGCTCAAGACTTATCTGAAGGACAACTGTCCATATCTCACCCGAAAGAATAATCTGAAGTAGCAGCAATCAAAATCTAACTTTGGCTTCACAATTTCATCAGTACCAGTGTGTCTAGGGGCTGCTTTGATCTTCCTCATGCTTTTCTGGAAGGAAATGCCAAGTTAGTGCCTGTCTTGTTTGGGTCTATCTCACAAGCGCTGAAGCTGGTGAGTTAAAGAGGGAGCTAAGAGAGGCTTATGAAGCAGCAGCTCCCTAAATCTGCTGAGCATGAAATAATGCAAATCAAAACACCTCCAAAACAGACAATCACACACAGTAAGGAATGCTACTGATACAGTCAAATGCGTTATTCCCATTTTCTTGGAACTCTGAGCTGTGCTAAAGAATTGGGATTTGGGAGACCCAGACCTAGAATCACAGAATCATCAAGGTTGGAAGAGACCTTCAAGATCATCCAGTCCAACCGCCTACCTACATCACCACTAAACCATATCACCCAATGTCACATCCAGATGCCTCTTGAACACCTCCAGGGATGGTTACCCCACCAACTCCCTCGGCAACCCCACCTCCCCACCTCCAATATTTAATCACCCTGAAGGGAAGTGCCCTAATTGCTTATTTGACCTGGGTTCATTACACCCTGAGCATGGCTCACACTCTTGCTTTGCACAAAGCACAGTTGTCCCATAGCATCCCATCTTACTGTTATGTTTGCAGCCTATGAGAAAACAGTAGAAAGATTTATGTACTCAACACCTCTGTCTCATTAAAATTTTGTCATCATTTGGATTTTGGCTTCTGATACATCATCAGGTGTCATTGTCATGAGTCTCTTTTCTTTTTCAGCTGCAGAAAGGGACCATTTCCTTTCAGGAATGGCACTTATAATTCTCCATTCAGGAATGCACATGCTTTTCCTTCTCTACCTGGAACCAGCTTGCCCACACACCTAGCTCTAGATCTCAGAAAGCCGTGTTTCAGGTGTGGTTCTCCAGATAATTTCTGCCCTCCTCATTACTAGCACCACCGCTGTCTTCTCTAACTTGTTCTAGCCTTGGTAATTTTGGATTGCAGGTTGAAAATGTGCCAACAACACCACGCTGCTGTGAAAGAACCCAATACCATCCTGGGATGACATCATAAGAATGTAACCCAGAAGATATATTACGTAGTTGTATTCCTTTCTTTAATGCTGAAAAAGCTCCTGCTGAAACATCATATCCAGTTTCAGGGGTGATACCAGAGGAAAGCTGTTGAATAATTGGATCTAAAGAATAGCCACAAAAATAACCAGAAGGCTGGAAATTGTGAAAGAGCTATGGTTGCCTAAGCTAAAGAAAAAATGACTGAGTAGCCTCAAATATGCAAAATGTTTCTGTGAAGAGGAAGAGAAAAATCTGTTCTCTGTGTTTATGGTAGGCGGAGCAAGCAATAATGATATGCAAATTGCAGCAAGAAGGATACAGATTAGACCTCAGAAAAAGAATTGCAAAAATTCTTGGCATAGCTGGTTCTGCCCCATGGTGGCCAAATGGGTTATTCATCTTCTGAGCCTTCTTTGAGTCTAGCTTCACTCGGGATATAAATCCTAAGGAAAAGAGCGATGTTTATCTTGAGGTCTGGTCTTTCAAATCCATATTCTCAGACTCCTTTATGTATTTCCCTTGTTCCTAAATATTTTGGTTTATTTTATTCTCACTTTTAATCAAAGACTCAAATTATATATTTTAACCACTTCTGAGTGAATACCAGGATGAATACTAGGATGAGATATGCAGTTCGTTTTTCATCAGAATAGCTTGCAGAATTTGTTCCTTCATCTTTTTATCACAGCAATATCACCTCTACATATTGTATTATTACATTACTAAATGATAAAGAACTCCAAACAGTATTTTTCAGAACTATTTGTGCCTAACATAACATGTCATTCATATCATCTTATATTAAAAAAAAAATATATACTTTTATCTGTCCTCAGTCATTCACCCATCTTAGACTTTTCTTATAAAGGAAATTCTTCCAATTACTACAGGCACTAGCAGAGAAATTTTGGCTAGGATAGAAATACTTTCCAATAAGTTATGTCATCTTTCATCTATAATTTGCAATCTAGCATATAAAAAGAAAAAAAAACATATCAAGAAACTCATCCAAAATGATTAAAATAAAAATAGATTTAAAATATCTTGAAAGAATTTATGACTAATAACATGCCCTCATCTATATAGAAAACAATCATTGAAAGTCAAGGAATTACATGCAAGAAAGTCACAGTGTTCTGGAATTGAGGAAACTCAAAAATAATTTTTCTTCCAGAAAATACCAGGTGTCAAAATATTTGACTTCGCAGTCTCTACTTTGAAACCTGTTGTCAAGCCACCACTACTCAGTGAAACCAGGACTTAAGTCTTACTGACCAGCCTATTATTAGCCTCGCAAGAGGATGAGTTGATGCACAGCAAATCTGAACACTTTTTTCTTTAGCCACCTATTGTTAACACAATATCAGAAATTCCACTATGGAGTTTCCTTTCTTTCCATTCAAGTTCAAAAACACCATTGCTTCTCCTGGCTAGGTCAAACTCTATATCTCACTTAGGACTAGTTTCCAAAGTATGCTGGAGGAAAGATTTATTTCAATGAGCTATGGCTTGAATTTTTAGAAAGAAGTAACCAAAGAAAACTAAAGCCTTTCAAACAAATTTTAATGTAGTTTGCATTCCACAGAGGTTTAAAATTCAGTATTATCTAATATTTTAAAGCAACTTTAGTGTTCTAGTGATTATAATGAGCATCTTCTTGATTATTACTGCACTGGGCATTTCAGCAGGATTTGACCTGGTTGCAGTAGGACAGAAGAGAAGGTTGTTCAGAACTAGATGTGTGATAGGAATGAAAATAGCAAAGCAACAGTTGGTAAGGATGTTGGAAGGCTTAGCAAGAAAAGCCATTTACTAAAAGCCATAGGGGAAGTGACAATGCTGAGAGTGAAAAGAGCTGGTATGCCATTCACAGGGACAGCAGCGATGCTAGAGATATGTCAGATGGTAGTGACTAAGAATCAAGGTGAGAGTCAGACATGCATGCTGGTAAATAACAATAATACAAGATAAAAATTGACATGTCATGAGGAAAATTTATTAATAGATTATTCCACTCAGAGAGAAAAATTAAAATGACATTATGAATTAGCAACAAAAGATTTTAATTAAGATTACAGGTGTTTGGCTCCAGTAATTTCTTAAAACACTGTAAAATACTATACAAAAAACAAAGGTGTTTTTTTCTAATGTGTATCTGTGCAAACAAATGTGCTGCTACTATAGCATGGAAAATTTACACCAAGATGTTTCTCTTTCTTCTTTACTAGACTGTAAATCTTCTTTAATAGACTGTAATTTTCTGTTGTATAAATTACAGAATCACAGAATCGGTAAAGGTGGAAGGGACCACAGTGGGTCATCTGGTCCAACCTCCCTGCCCACACAGGGTCATCCTAGAGCACATGGCACAGGATTGCATCCAGATGGTTCTTGAATATCTCCAGTGAGGGAGACTTCACAACCTCTCTGGGCAACCTGTTCCAGTGTGTGGGAACTCACACAGTAAAGAAGTTCTTCCTCATGTTCAGGTGGAACTTCTTGTGCATCAGTTTTTGCCCATTGCCTCTTGTTCTATTGGTTGGTACCACCAAAAAGAGCCTGGCTCCGTCCTTTTGACACCCACCCTTTAGGTATTTATACACATTAATGAGGTCCCCTCTCAGTCACCTCTTCCTGAGGCTGAACAGGCCCAGCTCCCTCAATCTTTCTTCGTACGAGAGATTCTCCAAACCCTTGACCAACTTAGTGGCTCTCCGTTGGACCTGTTCCAGGAACTCCACATCTCCCTTGTGCTGTAGTGCCCAGAACTACACACAGTACTCCAAATGTGGCCTCACCAGAGCTGAGTAGAGGGGCAGGATCCCCTCCCTCAACCTGCTGGAAATGCTTCTTCTAATACATCCCAGATGTATGCATGTTTGTATGCATGAAAAGGCATCTAGGTAGGTGCACATAAAACAAATCTCAAGTGGACAGAGAAAGAAGCAGGACAGCTTAATAAAATTAAGCTACTGTTACTTGGCTTTTCTCATCTTCATTCATGCTAACCAACACACTCTGTAATGATACCAACCAGATACCATCCCCATGCTGCACGTAAGATGAGTAACATAGAAAAGGCTGAATGTGCTGCCGGTATCTACGGAGAAAATGCCAGAGACCAAATTTAAAGGCAGGACTTCCTTGGCTCCTTGGCCAGTTCTTAAAAACCTGGACTGGTTTGCCATCAACACATATATTTCCCTGCAAAACTGCACAAACTGAAACCTCCTGGGTTTTGCTGCATTAGCAAGTTCATCTCCTCAACTTCTCACTTGTGACCTGAACCCTCTTAATTAAGATTCAAGACGACCAAAGCACTGGTGCTCGGGGTCACTGGGCAGCCCCGCACCAAGCCCTGGTGTTCTGTAGAGGAGCCTTTGGTCAGGCAATCTGCTCATTAGGGAGTTTGGAGGCTCTGTGGGTACTACCAGGCCATGGGTCATGGCTTTTCATGACCTTTCTCTGCACCGGGGTAAGAAAACTTAGGTGGCAAACTGAGGATGGGTTCTGTCATTTGGGTGTGTGTGTACTTTTTCTCAGACCTGCATGCTTAATACCCTACAGGGAGAATTTCTGTCCCTGTCAATTACTTTAGTAAACACTCTTAATGGGGTTTCAGCTGGTTAGGACCTGTTATTTTTCAGGCACATACATATCAAAACCAGGATCTTCCTAATACTAGCTCTCTGTGTGTTTACACAGCAGGGAGGGTAAATACTGAATGTATGTGCCAAAATAAATATGATTATTACCCTTGCTATTGTGAAAGAAATTACTCAAAAGTGAGATAAATAGAATTTGCTACAAATGAGTGATAAGATGATTTTAAATTCAGGATAAGGATTTATAAAAACCTAAAGCAGTGAACAACAAATATATAATGATATATATTAAATTGTATTTGTTATGTGGGAGGAAGGCTTGACATCAAGGATTTCCTCTAAATATTTGTGAGTTATGTAGTGACTAACATTAAAATATTAAAACGACAGCTAATGTCTTATATTAGTACAACAAGCAGAGGCAGTGTGTAAGTATGATTGCTAGTATGTTCGAGAGTAGAGGCTGACTGAGGTAGCAACACAACTTTAATGAATGTATTCAGTAAAACATTCTGGCATTCAAAAATTATGCATCTTAAGTAATATCAAAATTTATGCCCAGAGCAGTGCAAAACAAGGCTTGCCCCTTCCTCTTAAACACTACGTCTTTGAGACCAATCTGGTTATGAGATGTCTGTATTTTAGTTTCCAAATCACTTAGCCATTTCAAAGGTAATATTGTACCTACTTTGCTTATCAAATGATAATTCTCTGCTTAGTGACATGATGTGCCAAGGATTAAGTCAAAGCGGATATAGTCTCCTGTTGCAATAGCAAAAATCAGCTTCCTTTCTACTTTCTCACATTCTACATGTAACCAATAATTAGTCTCATAGCATGTAAGAATTTAGAACAGTATTTTACAGAAACTTGAATAAAATTACACAAATTGGGAGGAGAGGGAAGAGGAGGGCAAAATGAACTTGCAATTGCCAGAGGAAAATGCATTAACCTTGGTGGGCTTTTTAGGAAGTTGCTTTTTAATACATTCAGACACTTCTTATGGTGTCAGTGCATCCAGCATCTCATTTCCCTGGCCACTCTGACTGACAACTACCTAGATAGAGTAAAAGCTCACATCCAGGGAATACACTGAATTTTCTGTCTGGAAAAAAAAAAAAAGTGAGTCAAGAAAGGAAAGAAGATAATGAAAGAGAGGAATATGGAGAGGAAGCTTACGAGACAAACACCTCATCTTAATATGAGGTTAAGACATGCCTGGGGCTTTCAGCCAGACAAGGATCCTGAGAAATGCTCCAGTGTTGAGTAATACAGACTATTAGGGTTTTTTTAATTGAACAGCAAGTCCCCAGCTGAAGGTCACCATATTAACATCTGAACACTTAAAAAAAAAAGTGAACGCATTCGAATTTTCTTCCATAACTCTTCATTAGTCAAAGACTGCATCAAATAAAATAACAGTTTCAGTTACTGATGACAGTATGCAGTGACAAAAGTGATGCCTAGGGAGGGGTGGAACAGGAAGGAGAAGAGTATGGCACATGCAAAGAGATTAAAACAGAACCAGAACCTCCCCTCCTGCTAGCTTGCTCACTGTTTTGGGAAGCACCAGTTCTTACCATCCTCCAAGCCATTTTTGCAACCTTGGCTTAGGACCGGGGCACAAATTCAAGTGAGATGCCTAAGCCTAGGAGGAGGGGACTGCTGCCTGAAGCAGAAAGGATCACCTACCTAGGGAGAAAGAGGAAGAAGGAGGAAAGGGTGAAGACCATGAAGGTAGCAAGGGCTGGTTAAATTGTTTTCACCAGAAGCAGTGCCAGGTTGCCCTCAAGAAGAGCAGCAGCCATGTCTAAGTCTTTCCTTATCCCTCCCCATTTCTCCAACAAAAGAATGAAGAAAGGGAGAAGATAAACATTTCTTACAAGGAAATTATCATGTGACAAAGAAGAAAGAAGCTACTCTGCAGGCTTTCCATTATTTTTATTTTTTCACATTTCTTCATTGTTTTTCTTGGTCAATAGCTTGTTTTTACATGCATTTGTTCCATCAAACCACTTAATTCTTTCTGAAGTGGCCTCTTGCTCTTCAGAGACATTACATCAGAACAAGGACCAGTCCAATATACTTAGTGAGAAAAGGAAGTTTTCCCCTCAGACCATTGTCTGGTTCTTTTCTTTCATCCTTTTCAAACCACACATTTCCCTTTCCAAAAGGCCATTGCTGCCTTCAGTCACCATGAAGTAACAGTGATGGGTAATGCTGCAGACTTCTGCAGGGGCAGCTTGGAAACCTGGATAAATCAACACACTGATGTTTTGTCCTGTTCTCAGGACACGTAGGAAATAGCTTTCTAGAAGGTATTTCTGATCTCAATGGAAAAAAAACAGAGTAGTCTAGCTAATTTATTTGCCTATCTTGTTTAGGTTAAACAGGCTTAGGTTTCAGCCAAAATTTACAAATTGTGGCGTTCTCTATTTATTTTTTTTTCCCAGTGCTCTAAACTTTAAATTTTGCTTTGAGGAAAATGAATCCCACCTTAAAAAATCAGAAATAATGGGATAATTATCTTTTTTTATTCATAAACCATATTGAAAGTGATTAGAAAAAGTCAGGGAATATATACACAAGGCTCAAGAAAATCCTAAACTGCAAAGCATGAGAAACTGGGAAGAATACTAGGGAAAATAATTTTTCTCTGTTTTTATACACTTCACCACAGGTCTTCTGGCTGGTGCTGGAGTCAGTATATCCAACTAGGTGGATCTCTGCTCTGATCTAGTAAAAAGGCTTGTATCTTTCTAAAATACAGCAAACATTTGATAAGGTCTGACAGTACTAAGACTCACATGGGTTGTAGTTGCTGGTTAATTAAACTTTGGCTTTTACTGACCAAGTCTTGTTTTGGTCATTACATTATTTACACTACATCCAGGTTGTCCATATGTGTTCCAGTTACTGGTACAACAAAAAAGTTTTATAGAAAACATCATAAAAGTGGGAGGGGATGCCAATCACTGCAGCAGTGAGACCTTTGCACACACAGGGAAGCCTAGCACGATACATGAGGCTGCAACCTTCTATTAGCTAAACACAAATGCAAGAAGCCAGGCCCCACGTCACAGAGGATCACCTCTCCACTCAGGAGCCTTGTATACACAGAGCCTTGCCATTTCAAACAAGCTGAAAGTTTGGTTTGCCTGTCATCCTGCCACCTTCTGTAAAGAAATGCCATATTACCTGGCCTTGAGCTTCCATATTACTTGTCATAAAACAGTTGTCTATATGTGCCATGAATGCTAACTCGCCATATAGAACTGTGTCATGCATGTGTCCTACATGTATGTACACACCCCTCTTCTGCCTGGCAGAGACTTAGTAATGTGACACAGAAATGGAAAAGAATGAGCTTACTACTTTTAAAGTAGCAGGTTTTTAATGCAAACACCTAGGCTTCACCTACAAATGCAAGTTAGTAGGAGAAAACAAATAAATAGCCTTCCTCTTGGCTCCTTTCCAGCAGTACCTGAAAGAGGTTTAACCTTTCTTGTCCTTCTGAGTTACTGCAAAAAAACTCCACTTCTATCAGAGGAGTTAAGTAACAGAAACTACGCACTTTGTTTCCAGAATTATGTCTTCAGTTTTGATAATAAAGCAGCTGCTGGACTCACATCTGTTAATCAAACTCTGGAAAAATTGCAGTAGATATCAAAAAGTTTGGAGGAACCAAAAAAGTATAAAGAATAAAATCACAGGGGAAAGATGCTTGTAAACTTTCATAGAAAATTAGAAAAATATTTCCGAGGAGAAAAAGAGGAGAAAAAGAGGAGAAAAAAGAAAAAAGAAAACAAAGAAAAAAGAAAACAAAACAAAAGAGAACAAAAGAGAACAAAAGAGAACAAAAGAGAACAAAAGAGAACAAAAGAGAACAAAAGAGAACAAAAGAACAAAAAGAAAAAAAAAAGAAAAAAGAAAAAAGGAAAAAAAGGAAAAAAAGAAAAAAAAAGAAAGAAAAAAAGAAAAAGAAAGAAAAAAAGAGAAAAAAGAAAAAAAAATAAAAAATAATTTCCTTTTAATACCTTTATAATACCTTTTCTAATAAGAAACCTACTCTTAGCCTTTATTAGACTATCCTTTATTAGACTACCCTTATATTAGACTGGCCTTTTGGCCAGTGTAAACACAGTGATATGCACAGGTTCTTGTGTGTCTCACAAGAAATGGCAGAAAAAAAGGTCAAAACTGAGGCTTCTGTCTGTGCAGCTAAGCACCAACTTTGTCATTATATTAGTATTTAATGGAAAACTAGAAATTACTGGATTCACTTTTTTATGCCATGCCTCAGTTTCTGTCAGCCATACTGTTACACCAAGACATCTGCTTTTCCATCTGAAGATGTCCTGCTGTACTGGAACATGGTCTGCTTTGGTATAGCACACTAAAAGGTTTGTATCATGTTAGACTATAGCTCTATACAGGAATTGCAGTAAGACAGGTATCAGATACTTCTAAAAATACATGCTGTAAGTGTATTAAACTACAACAGTCAAAGGGTAAGTTTCATTTTAAGAGCTCTTATTTAAAATCATACTGTTATGCATGCTTTCTGGTTTCAGTGTAGTTTACTTCCGTGTCCAGACCTGTATTGATCTCAAAAGCTTTCTTAACAGTATAAACAATAATTCATACCCAATACCGGCTTTTTTGTGTATATATCTCATGGGCTTGTCCTGGATGCATCATGTAAGCCCCTGTAGATAAATATTTTTGCCTCATATGTGCACACAGACAGTAGTATTCCTGAAAAAAATAATATACATGTATGTGTAGCCTCTATCAATGGTATTTGCATGTATGTAGGTCTAAACACACAACTGCATGTAGGCTTATTTGACTTCAATATTCTAACACATTTCTACCTGCAAAAGTAAGTTGATGCTCTGATATTTTTACCTTTATGACCACCCTGACATTTTTAACAGCATCAGCAAGAGTCATTTTGTCACTGCAGTCATACTGCCTCCTCCTGCCCTGCATTCCTATGACCCTGCCCTCCACCTCTGATGGATATTATGTTCTCAACTTTAGTCCTCATGCACTCAAACTAGATTCAGGATATAGAGATGCATGTGGTTCACCTTAGTGACATCCATGCTACTTTCAATGGCAGAGTGAAGAAATACAATGAAATCCAGACAAGCATCCTAGGCTGATTTAATCTCGGGTACTACTTGCTGCTGAAGCAAGCAGACCTTAGCGTGTCTCACATCCCTGTAGAACAATTATGGCAATTAATTTTTTTTTTAATTCTTCTTGGATTTGCTGTTTTTAAGTCACGCAGTAGGCATTGATCCTTTCTGAATACAGTTCCTATCCTTCTGCACATCTGGGCAGCACAGTGGAGTCATGTCTGCATTCAGCATCCAGATGCCAAGACAAAATATCCTGTCACACACCTTCAATCTATCCATGGTTGGAGCCCCAGCCTGAGCAACAAGATCTACTACAACTCCTGAAATCATGAATACAACTCGCTGACTTCTCCAAAGTGTTTTCACTTGTCTGAGGCTCTTCATCATCTGAAAGGAGTGCTGTTGAGAGACTGGGCCCTGATGGCGAGGCTCTGGTCTTTCAGAAGGTGATGCAAGATACAGCCAGCAGAAGGACAGCTTTGAAAGTTGGACTCTTCGAATGGGAGATCAAATTATATCAGCAAGCTAATGGTCTTAGGAAAGAGATCTGGCAGGTCATTTAGGAATGTCAATAGAATGTCCAAGAAAACAAACATTACTTTGGTTGATTTCATTAATCTTGGCTCAAATTTTGTTTGCTAAGAGGCAGCACAATTCAGAATGGCAAGTACTTTATCCATATGACAACACAATAAGAAAATTGCCACTTGGTTTAGAAAATGAGCCTTTTCCTTTTTCTGACATTCATTTATCTAGAGGAAATCATGCAATATCTGAAATTACGTAGGCCTTATCTTGAAAAAACATGTTATTGTATCATAGTTTTCAATACAGTTTTAACCTCTGAAGAAACATTTTCTTTTCAAAAGGAGTCAAATTGCCTTTTGCAAGGTTAATTCTTGTAGTGACTCATAAAAATGCTCCAGAGTTCTTTCTTATTACAGTATCTAATATCCCCTGAATAATCTCACCCCTTCCTATAGTAACTTGTTAGTTCAAAGTATAGCATTTCACCTAAGTGGTATGACAGCAATTAGCAATAAAATGTGCAAACTATCATCTGCTTTAGCAAATCCTAATTTGACAAACTATTCCTATATGATAGCATAATAACAGATAACTCCTTTGAACAGTTCTAACATCTAGATACTAGACTTTTTCTTCTTGTAATATATAATATTTCAGCCTTTAACTTTAGTTAAGTCACCTAAAGAAGAAACCAAAGCCTATACAGAAAAGGTAATTCAAAACTAGAAAATTTATATGATGTTTAGACCAGCAATATATATTTAAGATTGTCCTGAATAAAGAAGAGAATGGTCTCTCTTGCCTACTCTTCTGCTAATCCAGTTTTTCTTATAATTATTTACTTGTACAGTCTAATTCAAGCTATGCAAGCTACTTCTCTGGAAGCTAACTAACTTTCAGAAATTACTGTTGGTAATTACTTGCAGATATTCATCCTTGGTTTTCTTCTGCTCAGTTTTAGCCTATTATTCCTATTTAAGCTTCTCCCTCTACTCTTTTAAGTTGTTCTTGTAAAATATGAATATGAATATAACTACAGCTACGTAGACAGTATTTTTTCACATAGATTTGAGCAGACAAAAAGTCATTCAAACCAGTGAGAACTTCTTACACATCACAATAATCAGTACAGGTTGTCTCACAATACTAGAGCTGATTGACTTATTCATCATGAATAAGATACCTGATGAAGAAAGCCCAGTTTTTCTTCAGAAACCATTTGCAAATTGGTCGTGATTACTGTAGATCTATCAGTGAGTTCTTTGACAAATTCAGATACAGATTTCAACCTACTGACCAGTCAGAAAACTATTCACTATTGCTTATTTTTCATTTAGAGTTGTGATTAGTGTCCTGTATTATTTATGCACCAGGAGAAATAACGTAGGGAATGCTAGTCAACAGAAAACATTCCTCAGGTACAAATTTGTAAATGAAAAGTCTCTCAGGAAAAAACACTAAGCCCCTGGTGACCAGAATATCCAGAGCTAATGGGGATACGCAACCAGCAGCAAGCTGCACTTAGTCAGAGTCTGTTGATGAAGGATTCTCGAGACTTTCTTTTTACTAATGTTGCCGAAATACAGACGGCGCTTTAAATACAAATACAAAGATATTCATTATGACTGTGAGGAAAACAGTGACAAGACAGATTTTAATACCTCATAAAATAAGTATCAACATACAGCACAGAGATTTTCAGGAAAGCATTCAAATCAAACAGATGCAGTTCATTAAACCACAAAAAACAATACTCTGAAATGAGACTGACCATTTGGAAGGATACCATCAATGCAAAAAGAGTAATTTCCAAGAGCAATTACTGAGTTAGAGGTTGTCTTGATAAACTAGAGGGTTTACCCTACAATCACAGCACATATAATCCATTGTAGCTTTAAAAACAAGCTAGCATCCATATGGCAGTAAACTAACTGCTCGTGAGCTGTAGGCACCTCAAGGGACTTACTTCAGTTAATGAGGCAGCCAGCTTATATCCCTCCCTGCTCCTCTACACATGGGGATACCAGCTTGTGCTATCACTCTATTCCAACTGCAGCAGTCAATGCATCTGCCTGAATTTTTATAGGTTTTCTACCAGTGAAATTTCTTTTCCCTTGTTTTTTTGGGTTTTTTTCCTCTAATGAAAGTCAAAACAGGGAGATGAAGTCTTTATTCAGGAAACTGAGGATTATACAATATTTAATACAAGTGGGCAAAGATGTCCACAGTTTCTGTCAATTTTAATATCTTCTGTAATTTTGCAAGTGTAAACATTTAATTTGCAATGATGGCCTAGCATCTTCTTGTTCTATAGTCTTTTACAGGAAGATTCAGCATCATGCTGAAGAAATGGAAAGAAGACCTATTATCATATCAGCCATTCAGAAAGCCTATCCTTATCCCTTCTCCTTAACTACAAATCTTCCTATGCAGATATATCTATCAACCAACATCAAAAACACTACATCTTGTTTGTAGGCACCAGGTTAAACAGAAATCACTCCCTCAAAGTTATGACTGACTCATCAATATGAGAAACAAAATTAGTATTATAGTCTAATTGTCATCCATGTATTAAATACTACTGCTGTTATCTTCTTTACCAACTGAAAAGGTGTGTGCAATGCAGCAATCCACAGGTTTTGAGCACCATAAGTTGCCATCACTGAAAAATTTATAATATTGTGAGACACACTTCTTAGAGACGACATACCAATTCAACTATTCACTTGATTCACTCACATCTACAAGATGAAGAAGGATTTGAAAGCCCCACCGTACAGCTCGGCAGATATGACATTTCTATGTTATTTCAAAAACAAGCTTGTGACTTGAGGACTCTTCAGAAAAGCTGGAACTTGGGGTTTCTTGACTAACAGACAATACAACAATACAGTTTATGAACTAATCTTGGGAAGAGTCCATCTGAAATTTACACCTTGAACTACTGATTGTTACTGAACTAAGCATGAGCCACAAGCTATTGATGAATTAATTAAGACGAAACTGACTGAGTACTTTAAACATTTTTAAACTATATCTGAACAAAAACTTGGGTCATGTTTCATCTCCTCACCTTACACAAACATGTTCAAAGCACTCAGTCAGTGAGTCCTAGGAAATTGGAGAGCATCTGAGGAGACAAGAGATTCACTGAAAGTGAATTGCTTACCACAGGAAGGCCTGATGCTCTGTTCGTCTGTCCTCCTGCCTTCCTGTGCTGCTTTCCTTAGGGCTGCTTATTCCTTCAGTCCTGCTGCAGTTCTTTCTCCTTTTTTCACTAAAACTTGTCTCTCTAGATTTTAACCTGTCCACACCTTTTTCTCTGACCTTCCCTTCTTACCACAAATCCTCATCTTCAGTTCTGTCCCCATATTTTGATCCTCTTGTAAAACTAGGTCAGCCCTGCTGTCCGTGTCCACAGTGCTTGGCATACATTTTGCAATTGCTGGCTACTCTGCACACATGAAACTAGTCACCACAGTCGGTCCTGTATCCTGGAGGAGCTGAGATGCTGCCAAGCCAGGGACAACTGACTTCTTGCTAACTATTGATTCATAAAGCACCACAGGCTCCCCAATCCACTTCCCCTTTAAGCTCAAACACACCACAGCTGTGTCTGAGAAACATTGATCTCACCTCCAGCTGTGGCCAGTACCAAATGCTTCAGACAAATAAGACCCCCGGTACAAGCAGATACGCCAGAATTTGCTGTGATCAGATGGACTAAACCTACAGCTAAAAGCAGATTAAATTACTCTTCTGAAAACAAGGTCCAAAAGTTCATCCTGCCTTGAAATATATTTCAGCGATATCAGGTTTGGAAAGAGCTCCTTCCTTGTGGAGGAAATAAAAGATATAAGCTTCACACCACTGCTATTCACTGACATCTGGGAAGCAAGGATTTTGTTCATTTTGTTCAGTGATGACTTACAGCAGTGAATCCCACCTGGATTTTCATTTTGAGCTACTAATTTATCTTCTCTGTAGCATCAATTACTAGATATGCTTCTACTCAGGTATTTCTACCTCATTGCTTGTTTCCTTTCTAAACTAAGAGAAGAACATCTTTTGCTTGTTTTAGATGTCTAAGCCACAAGAAAATACAGTTTTCTCTCATAAAGCTTATCACCTACCTCTTATCACCTCCTTAGCTTCTCACATTCCCGTTTCTTTATAAAAATGAAACTACCAGAACCAAACATGATATTACCAGCAATGAAAGATAATGCATTACTATCATTTGCATTCTCTGTACTACTCTTTTCACAAAACCATGTTTTATATTTTATTTGTCCACTTCTGATTTGTCCTCAGAGACACCTAGGAGAAACAATTGACAAAATTTTCTCATGCTGAAAATCAATTTTTTAATCTTCATTTGTCTTTAGTTTGTGATCCATGGTGGCACTTCAGTTGAGTGGCTTTTTAACAGCTTTTTGAGACACTATGTCAAAGGCCTTTGAAAGTCCAAATAAATCCTTTACATTAACATCTAGGGCGCAAGAGGATTTAAATCTCCCTGACATTTTAAGAAGTGAAAGCACTTCTTTATGAATCTAGTTTTCATAAGAAAATTTCAGATAACACTTCAAATAATATTTTAAAAATACAAAAAAAAATGTTGTCTGTTCAACTCCATTCCCCTACCTTAAACTCCTAAAGGTAACTGGGTGACATGGGTATGAACTGATACTGATAGTACTACACTTGTACATTTTTCATTGTTAATATTTATAACCTACTGTTGACTCCTCACACACAGAAATGTTTTTTACTTCCTCATCTAAAATAACAGAAGATGACATTCCTAATATTTTCCAGAAAAAGTTATTTCTGTACAGGACATCAATTATCAACTCTGCCAGGTGCCACAGATCAGATAAAGGAAGAATCAGTAGTTTAGTCATAGCAGAACTCTTTTATCACCTCTCTGCATCACCATATCTAGTCTCAGTTTGCAGCAATATTGTACGTTTCACAGCAAAATAATTCTTTTTCCCTATCTCAAAACAATACACCCTTAAGTATTAAACAGAAGAGTGTCTTCTGTTAAAAGTTCTGTATGTCAGCCTTATTTCTTGGAACAATTAACAGAGACATATGAGTCTTCGTGTCCTCATATCTCAGCCTTTCTCCCACATTTTGCGAAAGACACTCCATGGATTTCTTTTTCAAAGAGCTGAGGTTTTTTTCGTTCCCTTATTTATGCTCCCATCTCTGAGACAAATGAACAATAAGCCACAAAAGCAAATCTGTTAAGTGAAATGAATAGACAAATGGAAAAGAAAAACCATCTATAAATAAGAAATCACTTATCAACACCATGATCATTTAAACTTTGGCAGCCCCTCTGAGATGTATTTGTAGCCAGAAGGAAAGATGGAACAAAATAAAAAATTAACTAGTCTTTGTTGCTGGTGGAAAACAGCGAAATTAAATTGTGGGGGGTGTTAGCACTTAAAATCAAGTCACTGTGACAAAACAACCAGTCTTTTTGTGATAGTACAGTTATTTCAGTGACAAACACTCTTGCGAAAACTTCCCAAATTCTACTCTTAAGTTCTTAGTCCCCGCTTTCAGTCAATATGGGTTTGCAAGTACTTTCATATCCCAACTCTAACTAAATAAAGCATTTAAAAGTTTTGAAATCAAGTAACAAAATAACCGCCCAGAGTTAATTAGCTTTCTTGAACTTGGAGTATGAGAAGAAAAAAACAGAATTAATCTTAAATGGTATCAATAATCTGGTGGGTTTATCTGCATTTGAACTGTCAGTAGTTTAAACTTTTACTTTCAATACAATACCAGCTCACAAACATTGCAATGGTTCTGTTTCTCATCATCACCACTCCTTGCCATTTTGCATCTACTTACCAGCTGCACACCTTTTCTTGGATGACTCAGCAGCATCAATAAGCATCCAAAGCAGAAGTCTCAGTGCTCCCCACACTATCTGACATTGCTAAAAATTCAACAAAACACTCCCTGTCACTCTTACTGATGCTGCTGCAGGCTGCATCATTGGGTCTTTACTCCTGCCAGATGTGCACTGAGTAACACAGTGACAGCAGACTTGTGAACCCTTCTCTCTCATCCACTCCTCTGAGAGAGGTCAGTATTTGCTGCACAGTGTGTCTCCAACCAAGGGAAAATACCATCTTTCAAAGTCATTTTTCTAATCCATCTTCCCAGTTGAGGTTGTAGGTGCTTCACCCCTGGAAATATTCAAGGTCAGGCTGGACAGGGTTCTGAGCAACCTGATCTAGTTGAAGATGTCCCTACTCATTGCAGTGGCATTAGACTAGATGACCTTTAAAGGTCCCTTCTAACCCAAACTATTCTATGATTCAATTACAACATACTGGAATTTATTCCTTAAGGCTCCACTGGGTGCCTGACGCTTGCAACCTCCCCTGCTTTTCCCTTGCTTTCCTGTTCTACCAGAAGACCATGCTTCCAGATGCTCCAGAAGTCTCTGATCTTCCTGTTCAGAAGCTACTTCAACAGTGAATTCCCTAATCAAGATAAACACACATATATTTTTTTAATCTAATCACCACTCAAAATTAATCTTTGCTGTTTTGCCAATAAAAAGAAAAGTCAGATAATTAATGATGGCTTGAGGCACAAATGAGGCCATCTACCAATTTATGACAACAGTTAAGCAGTGTAAATGGGTATTATCTCAAAACAAATTTATTATGTTGTCTCCTTTGTCTCTCTTTTCAGGTCACATCTTTCCTTAAATTGTGCATGTTTATACAGCACTTAGCACAGTAGGGGTCCCAATCTTGACTGAGGCCTTAGGCAACAAACATTACGAGCACTAAGTAATAATGTTACATATGCTTAATGCTGATGCACAGAATAAGGTCTTTAGTAGACAGGAAATTTCATTACATAACATGACAAATGTGATCAGCCAAAAGTGTGCTCCCATTGCTTGCACATATCGTAGTAGTAACTCTGTGCTCATTACATCAAAGGACTAAAATCCTAAATACTGGACCATATCCTGCACTCGCTCCTGTCACTGACTAGTCCATGGGCACCCAGCTGAGCTGAGAACAAATTTAGAACAACCCTGTCAAGGCCATTGGAACAGCACAGACCATACATTCACTGTGCTCATGAATCCTGAAATTCTTACATGTGAGATTGTTAGAGCAGAGGTAGTTTTAAACATATGCATGTCCTTCACCACTCCCCAATTTCTACCTGACACTCACTGTCCTTCTACCACTGGTTAGTGTGTCTGTATCTAGGTTAGATCATGCAAAACAAAATAATGAGAAATTATTAGTTAGTACATAAAAACTGACTGGATATTTCAGGCTTTGTTTTTCTTTAAGCAGCTGCTGAAGTAGCTTAGCTGTTTTACTCTATTTCATTCAAAAATGCACAGATGTCAATTTTGTCTTCCATGTTAGCTAAGACATTATTGAGTCTTTTAAGACTAATACTTATAAAGCTTAATGAAATACACCATCTTCTGTCACTGAGGCTGTGCCTCACATAAGGTTTGTTTTGCACAGCTAGGCTCTACGCAAAAGCCAAATGCTGACACACATCTCCGTGATCATCTTCAAACAATGAAAATGAAAGACTAAAGTTTCTTTGCCTATTTCCTGCCCTGTTGCTGAACTTTTATTATGAAAAAAAAAAAAAAAGAAATTACTTGATTTCACCATTGTATTATTGGAGCTCCTTTCTGCCTCAAGCATGGCACAAGTTTCACTGAATTATTCTCAGAAAAGCTATGAAAAAGGTTATCTGTATGATGAAAAAGAGGGGCAGGGGGAGAAGCAGCCAACAAGTGTGCCTAACCTTGTGCTATCCATCTACAGAGATGTCTCAGCTGCCTGCCATGAACAGTGTCCTTAGAGCAAACCTTCAGTGATGCTGTTAGTAATGCTGCTCTCATTCATACAGCACTGATGGGCAGTGCAATCATTGCAAAAATATTGTTCTATCTTCTTTATTTTAAACATAAGCCTTCCAGCCTTTTCATATATCCACAGAGAAGCCTTTCCAATTTGAGGTGGGATGAGACGCTGCTTCTAAGACAAGCTGACAGAAACACTCAAAGGATACTAAATATCTGAGTTACACCCACAGGAGATATTAAAATACTTCAGCTACAGAAATAGACTACACTTGCTGACATACTGCACTTCAGGAAAAAATAATTTGATATTGTGCTTTTGATAAAAACTTTTTATTTTAGAATGATCAAAGAAAACAAAAACTAAGATCTTCAAAAGTTTGTATTAAAAATGCTTATTTTTATTCCTCTTACAAACAACCATTCAATGAGCAGCATCAAAATCTTTCTTGGAGAAGAAGAGGTTAATTGTTCAGTGAAATGACAGAAGCTAAGCATAAAAAATAAAGACCCATGATGCGTATAAAATTAGTCGGAGGCTTGGTTTCACAATGACATTGCTCATGACTGACAAAACCTGAAAGGAATATTACAGGTCACCCTAAGTGTCAATTGGAATGTCAAGCCACAAGACACCAAGATAAGATTGGAGCACTACCCAAAAGTGGGTTTGTGTCACTCATAAAATTGCCCCATCCTGTGACAAGTGTTGCTGTCTATTTTAAGCAGTTACTCTGCAGTTCAATTCATTCTCGAGATGTGGGATTGCCAGCTCATGGCCAAGCATCCCAACCACAGAATTGTTAATGGTCTTGTCCTACTGCAGGTGCTGGAAGCAGCTTAGGCAGTGTGCCAATAAATCTGGCAGGGAAGCATTTGTGGGCAGAGAGGCACAAGTCAAATGTAGAATGAGAATTAAGATTAAGCACATTAATATCACTATCCCATTAATATACTGTACATATAACCAAACGCCATTGAGACAGTAAGATCATGTACTCAGACCACTCTCTGTCTACAACTCAGATACTCCAAGAAGGAACTGTAACCAAAAATAAATACAAGAACATAAATTAGGATACTCCAGACAGAAAAAGAACAACCTGTGCCTATGTCTGGAATAGATTTGTGCAGAAAAGGCAATAAGAGAAAGCCAAAAAACCTTTCTTAAGAGTTACAAGCTTCCTCTTCAGATGGACAGCTAGAGATTATCAAATGCCCCCCTAGAAGAAAAGCATACAGGTTCATGAGTTAGTTCAGCAGGAAGCAACCATGACCTGCACAGTGGCCAAAGATAAGAAAACCAGCCTCTACTCATTCTCATACCAACTTTACATGGGATGATGCCTCATTACTTGGTCCCATTGCTGGTCACTTTGCAAATATACAACCCATGTCCTTTACATACACATTTATGTTAAAAAAACTTCTATCTACCAGTCATAATTTTCACATGTGTCTAATTAGTACAGTCAGGCTGGAAACTATTGATAACTTTATTATAGAATATATATATTACCAAATACAAACACTTTGTTTCATAAGGTAAATAATTTGGTCAGATGAAAAGCTGTATTACAAAGCACATTTTAATGTGGGTATATTATTGAATTATCATTACATGAAAAGGGTTACATTTCATAATACAGGACATTTAAATGCTATAACTTTGATATTATTTGTTATTCATGCAGTGGAAATAATGTTAAGGGACCATTGTTGACCTGAAGTTTGATCATTGCTACTCATGAAAACAGATATTAAAACAAATTTAATGTACTGCTCATAGACCATATTTTATCTTGCCACTTTCTGTGAGTTTTATGAGCACTGTTTTCAATTAAATTTTTTCTCTTTCAGTGATCACTGTGGAAAAAGACAAGAGGGGAAACTGATTAAGGCTCTGTCAGGCCCTGTCACATTTAATAACAGTGGGTTCAGGCATTGCCTTCTAAATCAGATGGAACCCAGCAATTTGAACACTAAACTTTCTACCCTGCAGATAGACCTTGACAAAGAGGATTGCAAGGAGTTCTCTAGAGATTTAGGATTCAACTGATCATGGTAGCAGGCATGATACAGGCAATGGAAACATGTACTAAAGAACAAAACAAAGGGAGGGGCTGCTGGAAAACAGGGAAGAATCCCTCTCTCATCACTTCAGTGTAGCACTCTTAAATATTTTATCTAACACCATGAAGCATAAAATAATGTAGACAGAAGAAAGTTATTTATGCTGGTGATCACTCTATCTTCATTGTCAAAAGAGGTACTTGCACATAATGGAAAGTAATTTTTCAAATGGATGTTACTACACAGGGAGTAAAAGGAAGACGTCCAAGTTAGATTTTGAGATTAAATACTAGGATGTGTATTAGTTTATGCTGCCTGTGATTCCCATACATTTCCACTGAGGGCAGATTATACCTCAAGAGAACAATTTTAACTGTATTCAATTTGCTTTTATGCAATCCAAAACTCTAGTTTAAAGTTAGTCTTGAATTAGTTTTAACCCTAAGGTAAATAATATCTAGTTAGTCAGTATGCCTACTGAGTGTTTTAGGCAGTACATAGTCTCTGTATGTGAGATTCTTCTCATATAGCTTTTGTAATCTAAAACATAGGCATATGGTTGACGCTAATGGTCCCTTTATAATTTAGAAAGAGGAAAGCTGCTCTGTTCCCAAGGGTGATTCATTTCATCAGAAAATAAGTGGGATAAACATCCCTCTGGAAGTGACCAGTCTTTCTCTACTGCTTGCAAAAAAATCAACCTCAAGACAACCTTAAAGAAGACACATCCAATCTCTGCATAGTTAATGTTAAAAAAATAATAATTCTTCTCCAAATATTTAACTGGCTAATGGCAAATGAGAAAAAACTTACCCTCATTGTCTATGGGGTCCACAGAGTTACAGGTACTACTTTAATTCTGAAATATGCTTCTCTGTGACTAAAAGATTTCCCAGCAGCCAAAGTTTTCAATATCTTTCTGATTTTGGCATATTTGTTCATAAGCCAGAAGAACTAAGAGGTGAATGTAGGCCAAACAGCTATAACAGTATGACACTTCATAGGCAGTTTTTCAAAAGTAAAACCAATTGATTTTATTCACAATTTATGCAACTTGGAAAGGGGTTTAAATGACACTGAAAAAAAAGACACTCTCATAGAAAAGCATGGGAATCCACACAAGGAATCAAAATATATTGGCATAACTCTTTGAAAAAAAATCGGTCTGAAGAAAAGATGGGAGGAATTATAAAGCAACTCAAAGGAGGTGAATAACAGTTTATTACATTTGCACTCATTTTCTAAGATAACTTAAGGTCTCAAAGACTAAAATGCCTAGTAGATGTCTCAAGAGGCTTCTTTATTATGGGTAATCTGTAGCCTCAAGGGATGCAGTTTTATATACAGTCTTACACACTACTTTGACTAAAGGATATAGATGGTGTCTCTAAAACTTTATTGCTGGCTGAGAAAATAGACCTGCACACCTTCATTTTCCCAGTTCTGAGTGGAATGTGAATTAATATTTCACACTTTCATCGTTTAAAAAGGCAAAATTAATCTGGTGTTCCATTTAGCACTGATCACATTACTTCAGCCAGAATATCTTCAGTACCTGCTTATTCCTTCTTTACCACAGAAGGAAATGACAATGAGACAGTGAAAAACTTATACTCATTACAATTAAACCTGAATTAGATCATGATCCAGTGTTAATGCTTTCCAGTCACTTACCACACAGTCTCAGATTTTGATAGAGAATGCCTGCATTTTTCTCCGCTATTTTAATCTAAAAAGAACAAAAATCCATAGAACTATTTATTAGAAAAGCTATTTGAAAAAGTATATTTGTAAGTCCATAGCTTTCAGACCTACATGCAGTGAAGAATATGCATTCCTTGCACAAGAGAACACAAAAACTGTCTGTGCAATGTCATCATCATGAAGAAAAGCTGTCCTTTTAAATAGAGTGCTTATACAAAAATACATAAACTTCTCAGAATAAATCAATAGTTTAACTAGACTATTGTATCCACTGTTAGCCATTAATGAGTGTTTCCAAGGGAAAAATAATAAACTACCCAAAGTGGGACTAATTATGAATCAATAACATCACTGAATTATATTTTTCCCTCAACAGATTAGACTATGCCCTAAAGCACAAAAAAGATAATTCCCATGATTTTTTTCTAGCATGAGCTTAGCTACTTTAGTTGTTTATTCACAGAAGCAATTAAACTCCTGGGATTACAATAACTGTTTTGATATTCAATATTCAGTGGCAATTAGATCCCCAGATAGGGCTATATCTAGAGTACAAACTGAATTTCCTTTCTGAAAAGCTCTTGGGGAAGTGGACTGTCACTTAACATGCTAGAATCCATAATTCTGATCATAAAGCATCCTTTAAGAACAAAGGCAAGAAACACTCTGTAAAACTACTCTTAATTTTTTACTTTTATTTTTGAGTAAGGACCCTCTTATTTGGTCAAGGACTCTCAACAAGCATGAGACTAAAACATCTTGAAATGTAAATGACAACATAATCTAATTCTCTGACATTTAACTGATACACAGTCATTTTATTTCCAGGCTAAATGAGAAAAAAAAATGGGGAATAAATAATATGCTACAGAGAAACAAAGTATATTTGTATCTATGGAAGCAGCACCAAGACCACTAGTACCATACATAAACACTACTGCAGGAGAACAGCATTTCTTTTCCCCAGTGTGTCTCTGCAAAGTGTCACTTCCACATATTTGATTAGATAAATTGCCTGCAATTGTACTCTTTTGGATGATCTTTTTCATCTAATTGTAGTCCTAACAGGTCTATGTCACCATAGCCTTTGCTGCTATAAATCTTACTAATGACAACATCTCTACAGCTTTTTTTGTTTCATACACCAAGCACAGTAAAATTGTCAGATGGGTTCATGAAGAAGTGACAGGCTATTGTTCTTCCTTGCATTCATGAACACCTCATTAACATAAATGTAATGCTCATAACATTTTAGTGGCTTCGATTAGGTACAGAAATCTCGCTACACTGTGTAAGGGACAAGAGTGCACCATCACTTCACAAAACATAAGTGAACGTTCACAAAAATTCAGTCATTATTTTCTAAAATGAAACCTAGAATAAAACCAGCAGCTTCATTAAAATAATCCTTTCCAGCCTGTCTTTAAGGATAAATATATTTTTTTAAAGCAGAATAAGTAAATTATTTATGTCAATCGAAACAGAGCAGTATATTAATCCAGGTTCCGTAGCTTCTGCCCAGATTCAACTGACTGCAGGCTATAAAAATACTCAAGGGAAGTTAGTTTCATTTGGATTAGCACACATACTTAGTGTATAATAACCCACAATACAGAAGGATCTCACACTGGGACTGAAAGAATGCCTTTTAATAAAAGAGATCTGGATTGCAATGAAGCCATGAGAATTTCTAGTCAATGATGTATGAAATACAATTTAAAAGTTGGTTATTCCATAGCCTGTGTTTCAATATCAGTTTAGGGAAAAAACAGACTTCACTTTCTTGCAATGCACATTGTGAGAAGCAAGAAGAGGACTACTGGAGCAAAAGGCTGTTCTATCGGGCCAGAAGCAGGGAAATGCTCAGTGCACTCCTAGTTTAAAGCATCTTAAAACAACAGGGTTTAAGCAGAAATTTATAGTCAAGTTTTTGGTAAAGTGTTTCCTCAGGTCCCTGGTCAGTCAGTAGCATTAACAGTTTTTCAGTATTCGCTTCATCTTTAAGGCCCACTGCTTTCTCTTGTTCTGAAAAATACTAAGAGTGAGGTACCGTGACCACAGTTCTTGGTATGAAGACGCTTCAGGGATTATAGGACTGCCAAGGTCTGCATCAACTGACAGGACTATAATGTTGCAATTGGCACAAATACATTAAAAAAAAATAAAGAAAAAAAAAAGTGAGAAGATGGGAAAGAAGAATTTTTCCTGATAAAGGACTTCATCTGAGATTTGGTATTGGAATTTATTCCCACCTTCCAATCTGATCATCCTCAACTTTTGCCTGTTTGGTCCATCTCCTTCCCCACTTGCCCTTCAGCCACACTTAGAAATTGAGTTTTCCAGAATGGGGATGTCACTTCAGTGCTCTAAGTGAATTACAGAGTAGTAAATACATAGGAATCCAGTATGATCACCTTGTAGGACACCAACCGCGCATGCCTTCAACCTGCACTTGTTATGTGTTTCAGTTTAAAAAATGTGATTTTTTTCTCATAAGCCTCTCAAGCTGAGAAGGCATTCATCACTGTTCTGCAGACAGAACTGTGGCGTTAAGGTTGAACATATTTTTAGGTCCTGAAATGCTGTTCCAATACATGTAGGTAGTACTCTGTGCCCACACAGATTTCCTTTGCCTTCAACAGGGCTCCTACAAGTGGCTGTAGGAATATGGCTTCACTCATCAAAATGCAGAGGCAGTGTCTCAGTATTTCCTTGCAAATCAAATCCAAGAGGAGAGGCTGCAGGGTTTCCAAAGCACCACTGAAGCCTCCTCTCTAAGGAGCTCTGGAGGAGACAGCATTTACAGCATCTTGTTTGCATGAATAATGTAAACCATGAGGGTGATGTTTGTGCACAGTGAAAAGTAACTGTGTCATGCTATCATGTATTCAAAGTGTCCAGAGGGCTTTCAGATAAGAATTTTTTCAGCTTACAAGTACAAAATTATTTTTTTTCCTAGCTACTGGTTCTGAAAACTTCAACTGAAAGTTGATCTGAAAGTCAGGCAAGGCTCTCATTTATTGCACATTGCAAAGATTTTGTGAGCCAAACTGCTCTCTAAATTACAGGTATGAAACTGCATTTGTCCTCAAGGTCTTCATTTCTGCCTTGGCAATTTGTCCTTGCAACTGAAGCTCCATTAACAATTGTTGATAATGTATGAGCCAGATGGAATCCATTTTGCCTTCCTATAACCACAGGTTTTGTGATTTGAGCAGAAGTAAAGCTGTAATAAACCCTGCGAGAGTGATAACCATCACTGCTGAGTCAGAAAATGTCATTTCTATTCTTATTTCTCAGATACAGCTGAAACTCCAGGACTACCATGAATTAATTGCATAAAGAAGGTCTCCCCAAGCAATTTCAAATAAACTTTTGAAAATACAATGAAATTATCATGTTAGAAAAATACTACCTTTCACACATGGCCTCTGATACTGATTTCTCACTAAAAATAAGCAGAAAAATTGTGGTGTTAACTTCAGCCCAATAATTTGGGGGGACACCCCACACCTGGCAGCTGTGAGATAACACACATTTCAGAAAGACACAGAGGTGTGGGGCAGCTGCTGGGAGTCACAATAAAACCACAGCTGTGCTAGCCCATTTGAAGTCACTGCTAAGGGGACTGAAGCACTTCTTACAGCATGTTCCTGGAGGCTGCTGTAAATCTATACACCTCACGAAAATCTGTTGTTATTTTGAGTAAATCCCTAGCAGTCTTTAGCCTGCATGACCCTTATAATACAAAGACATGTAAAGTGATAGCCAGATTATTTTGATTTCTTCTCCACCAGTGATTACACTATTCCTTTGGAGTTACGCTCTATTAGGCAACATAAGCAGAGATCAATACTTGGATCTCTATCTGTTTCAACTTTATTTGCTTATTCCCCACTGTGCTTTCTGTGGAGGAATGATATCTAGTACTTTCTGGTTTACGGGATTTTGAACAGCACCAAGATAATATAGTTCAGGAGAACAGTTTATCTGAATACTAAACTCGTGTATAGGGCTGAAATTAAAGAAAGAAAGGAAATCCTGAGTCTTTTCCTTAGCTTTAATCTTATCGCACCATTTTCAGCTTGGTTTATATGAGGTAAGAAATCTCATGCCTTGCTGTAAAACCTCTGTTAGACCTTCTGTGGCAGCACTTTACATCAGCCTTTGAGCTTACAGGCAATGGATGAAGGAAGTGGGAAGCAGACCGCAAACGGCTGCAGTGACTGCCCAGATTGCTGTGCAAACTGTGGACACTGCCCCTTGTCCTGCCCTTCCCTCCTCCTCAGCCTCTGGGGTTCTGTCCTTCCGCTGGAGGTTACTGTCCCTAATGTTTTCCAGCAGAAGGGATGGTATGGTAGCTTCAGGCAAAGTCAGTAAATTATCTTAAACAGCTGCAAACAGTATCTCTTCTCCTCCGTGAGCAGCGTTATGAAAGCTGAGCCATTCCTTGACTGGATGCTGATGAGAAACAAGAGGCAGCAGCATCTCCCATCAGCTCCATTCCTTACCAGCTGAGCACAGGTGGGAGAAGGCTAGCTGTAGGCACTTAGGTATTTCTTTAGATTTCCAGGTCTCCACAGGCAGGTGAGGAGAGCCCTGAGCTCTGCTACCTATGACCAAAACCAGGAGTCCCTTCTAGTACATGCCTCCTCTGCACACATCTGTGTAACTACAACCCCAATGCTTTCATATTGTATTTTCAGATTTCACAAGAACAGAAATTTGTATCTGTGGCAAAGGCACCAGAATGAAAATACCAAGTGTTGAAATTCCCAGCACTTCCACCTTCCTGGGTGTGCTGAGACTTTACAACAGGGTTCCTTGCCTTGTTCTTCAGCCTTGCCGTGAACAAGAAGTGCTCTATCTTTCTCTGAGTTGTTACAAGCCTTAGTTCATTTCAAGGGCAAATATTCAGAGAATCTCCATTAGAGGACCTACTTTAGGATTCATTCCTCCAACATGCCTACCTCATCATGTGGAACTTAGTTCAGAGGTACATTCACGCTTTGGAAACAAGCACACATTGAAAAGCTCTGCTGAATGAGGATCAGAGTATTCACCACCAGATGGCACCCACAGGTGGCCAGTTTTTATTCCTTTATTACACATTTTTATGATTTTTCTTGTGCAGTAGTGGCCAGATAGGAGAGAATTAGAGACTATCTTGTCACCTGTGATTGTTTCACTTTTGTTGCTTTAATGCAATCTAACATTTTAAAACCAAATTACTTATCATTTTTATCTGAATAGCCATTTGAAACTAGGCACATCGGCAGCACTACACACATTAGGCTTGTGCTCGAACATCATATTCCCCCTCTGTTCAGACTCACTAGTCTACCTCATGTTCTTGTTCTTGAAGATCCACCACAGCACTGCAGATTTCATTTCATCTGCACACACTCCCAAATCACAGCATGTAGACTGAGAATGAAAAATAACGTGGCATCAGAGGGGCCAAGATGAAATGCCGTAACTGCTTACTGTGTAGCGTGTCAATGAGAGACACAGGTTAACAAGTAGGTCTGAGCAGAATATCTGCATCAGCTCCTGAGGACTTACCAACAAATCATGTCAGTCTGTACACCGTCAAGCTGTTACCACGTCAGTAATACAAACTCCATTTTACTGTGCACGTTTCCAAGGCCAAATGCCACTCTGATATGATCATAGATATTCTCAGGCATACAGGAAAGTTAAGCCACATAGGCACAGGGTGCACTGAAGTGGGAGGCCCCTGGATTACCCCTAGGTGTGCATGCTTCTGGAGAGTTAGTTTGGCTTAACTAGCAGAGCCTGAAAATATGCCTAAAATGCATTCAGGTGTGCTAGTCACAGAACCACAATACCCCATGGAGATACCCTCCACTTATGTGCAACAAGCCACCTTCATGTCTACATTGAGTCATAGAATGAAGAAGTAGGAACAGGCAGGATTTAATAAGAGAAAAAAAAGCACAACACAAAACCAGTGCTATGCTTTCTTCTAACAAGGTAGAAGGCATCCAGATCTCCAGAAAACTCCTACAGTTTATTCACATTCCTAGCATCACAAAGACCCTGTAATGGCAATCTTCTTTTTCATAGTTTCTCCCACCTTAATCCCTCATGTAGATCACTATTATTATCATTATTATTATTATTATTATGCAATTCAGAACAATCTATGTAAGTACTTTCCAGTTTTCAGGTCTCTTCATTCAATTTGATATTAAGCAGGTTCCACCATGAAAGATATGGAAAGGGACACACATGTACAGGTTTAATAGTGAACAGCTGTTCATGTTGCTTTAGTACAACTTCTAGTAAACACTGACAATTAAATTCAATGTAGATAAATGTAGAAGGATGCAAGCAAGGAAAAACAATCTAGGTTTTACATCTGCAGGAGAAAGCACAGAGCTGTCTCTCAACCAGATTGAGATATTCAGCTCACAATAAATTATTTAAAGAAAATAACAGCATGCCACTGACCAGGAGCCAAATAAATAAATCAAATGTTCAACATTATGCAAAAAATAATAGAGAGCTGTACTGGTTTTGCCTGGAGTAGAGTTAGTTTTCTTCATAGTAGCTTGTATCATGCTATGTTTTGGATTTGTGATGAAAACAATGTTGATAACATGGTTGCTTTAGCTATTGAGCAGTGCTTACACAGAGACAAGGCCTTTTCTTCTTCTCATGTTGCCCCACTAGTGAGTAGGTTGAGGGTGGGCAAGAGGTTGGGAGGTAACACATCTGGCCCAACTGGCCAAAGGGATATTCCATAACCATATGACATCGTGCTCAGCAATGAAACCTGGGGAAAGAAGGGAGGATGGTCAGAGCTAATGGTGTTTGTCTTCCCAAGTAACTGTTATGCATGACGAAGCCCAGCTTTCCTGGAGATGGCTGAACACCTGCCTGCTGACAGGAAGCAGCAAATGAATACCTTGTTTTGCTTTGCTTGTGTGTACAGCTTTTGCTTCACTTATTAAACTGCTTTTATCTCAAGCCACAGGTTTTCTCATTTTGACCCTTCTGATTCTCTTCTCCCTCCCACCAGGGGGAAGTGAGCAAGTGGCTGTGTAGGGCTGAGCTGCCTACCAGGGTTAACCCTGGTATGTCACCACATACATCTCTTCATGAACATTGTGTGCTGTTCTTGTAGTCCTCCCCACATCCAAAAGGAGATGAGAAAAGATGGTGGAGAGCAAAACAACAAAGAAGCCAATTACAGAAGTTGCCTGAAGTCAGTTTCAGAATGGTTCTCATGAAAAAGGAACATCTGAAATTACTAATCTTATACCCAGAGTTCAGCCAAGGGTGCACTGCAACAGAGATCTATGAAGCTATGAAGACGTGAAGAAGGAACAAATGCCCAGAGTTCACCAGCTCAAACTGGTGAACTGGTGGCAGGTTAAAAGTAGTCGTAGCAGAAACACTCTCTGTCAAATAGGAGAGTTGGGCAATTCTTTGCAGTAGAATTCACGAAGCTAGTAATTTCACAATGGTTTAGAGAGGGATTGGACATAGAAGAAAATACCAAAGACTGATGTGGTTGAGGAAGTCTGTGAACTGGAATAGGTTAGAGAATAATCTAGGGAACTATCACATTGTGTTTGCTCTTCTCTTACACACTTCCCTTCACCTTACTGCTCAAACTAAGGTAGTTCTTGCATCCATTCCATTTTAAAGGTTTATAGAAAGCAGTTTCTTGGTTTTTCACTTGTGTAGTAACATCAGAGTGGTTTCCAATGGAAATATTCATTTGCAGGATGCTCTAAAATCCATATATAACAAACTCCTATTTAATGTTTACAAATATGTTTACAAATATGTAAAGGGTGAGGGTCAGGACGATAGAGCCAAGCTTTTTACAGTGACGATCAATGATAGGACAAGGGGCAATGGATGCAAACTGGAGCATAGGAGGTTCCATGTGAATATCAGGAAAAACTTTTTCACTGTGTGAGTGACGGAGCACTGGAACAGGCTGCCCAGAGAGGTTGTGGAGTCTCCTTCCCTGGAGACATTCAAAACCCGCCTGGATGCGTTCCTGTGTGATGTACTGTAGGTGACCCTGCTCTGGCAGGGGGGTTGGACTAGATGATCCTTTGAGGTCCCTTCCAACCCTAGAATTCTGTGATTCTGTGATTCTGTAATGCAAGATTCTCAAGAAACCAAACAGATGAGTCAGATTGCTGCTGTTTATGGGGAAGCATTGGTAAGCACAGTACTTTGCAGACAGGCTAATTCCTCATCCTGCAGATCTGCAAAACAGAATGTAGACAAGGAAGACAGTTCATATGAAGCAGAATAACCTAGTGCTCTGCAATGTCTTGTGACTTCCCAGGGCACTTTTGTTGTATATCCCAAATTGCAGATACAGAGTGAACTCCCATGGAGGAAAGGATAACCAAAACAGGGAGAATGTTAAAAGGTTAAGCAAAAAGAATATCCAAGGCATCCCAAGAAAGATAACAAAGAGTTCCAGAGAAGAATCAGAAGGAGGAATTGTTATCAACAGGTCTGGGTAAAGGAAACCAAACCATTAATGGAAACACAGTTTTCATCTAGGGAGATGAGAAAAAAGTAAAAGGGAACTTATAGCTCCTGGTTCTTCCAAAAATACCTGAAAAAACCCCCACAGATAAACAGGTGTAAATAAAAAGTGTGTCTAGAGGCCTCTCAGTTCAATAGCTCTCAAGAAATTGAGCTGGCCTTTCTAATTTATTAGGCTATTAACCCCAAGAAACTAGCTTTTATGGAGCCCTAGCAATGACTAAGAGAGGATCTCTGCTTACATACCACTTTTGCTCCCAGGTCCTCCCAGATTCTTAAGGCAGGTTTGCATCAGATGCACTAAGAGCAATAAACTGCCTACCTCTGGCCAAACCCCTGCACAGAGAAGAACCCTCCATGCAACAGAGAAGCTCTTACCTGGAAGGAAGACTCCTGGAGACAGATGAGAGAAGCAAACTGTGATTGCTGCTTGATAAACAGACATCACCCTAAATCACATTAATTAGGTTAATTTAAAGTCTCCCAGAATGCTACACAGTGGCAAAAATGCAGTACTGCAGTGCACAGTAAATGGGAAATTGCAGCTAGTTGCTAGTTGATTTTTTTCATTCCTGTCCGTCATAGATCTGAGTGGATGAAAATTGTTGGTATTTACCTGACTACAACTGAGTACCTTAGAAAAAAAAGTAAAAGCCATGGTGTAGGAAGGAGCATGAATGGAGAAAACAGGAATGAGGAAAATGCTCCATTGGCTTAAACCCTTCGACTTCGACCCTGTAGCCCACAACAAGCCTGAAGACTGACCACAAGTTAGTGCAAAACAGAGTCAGATGGGTTTGGAAGTTTGGAGATGTATTTATTCATTGTTTTGATATTGATGCAAACTATATTTCATATGGAACCTTCTAAATCCATAAGAACAATATAAACACTTTAACAGTAGATTTTCTTTGTTCTGTCTTTCATCTGATTAAGCTGGAAGTCTATCAAGGCTGGAAGAGTGAAATAAGTTGGTATTTGAATTATAGGCACAACAGCTTCTCTAGGCTATTTCTGGGCTTTTCCTAGACTGAGTGTGTTGCGGGAGTTACAGTTTAGACTGCTCTAAAACCACACAAATGGGCTCTCAGTGTGGGATGAAGCATCCTCTTGGAGAGCTAATTGAAAGAAGCTGTTCCACAATAGCTATTCAAGGCCAGATCACTATTGGAGACATTTTGGCCAAAGCAACTGTTGACAAAGCAGCCAATATCCGAATCAGCTGCCTGAGCCAGCCTCTGGCACACCCTGCTCTCTGCTTTGCTCAAGCTCAAATAGAGAAATCCCAGAACCCTATGCGGTGCAGAGGTTCCCCGTGCTGCATCCCTATGCTCCTGGCACACAAATGAGTCAATTCTGGAAATGAAGCATGCCAGGAATTGTTTTCAGTATATTGGAAAGTCCTAGAGTGAATCTCAAACCGTAATTCTTACATATAAGTTGACACTGGAGTTCTTTGAGAGATAATATCTATTGTTAGATCAAGCTGCATAGCTGGAAATTGTTTAAAAATGAGGTGTAAATCTACACATGTTTAGAGATTTAGTTGCTCAGCTGGTTGCTTGCAAAGTCTGCAAATTGGATGCTGTTTGTACTGATTTAAACTTATTTTATCACAGTAGAACTAGTTCTCTGTGGGAGAATGAGTGTCCTCTTCCCTTCAACGTGGCCAGCACATTTAGCTAAGTCAAAGCAAAATGATCAGGGCATTTTGTCTGCAAAATTCCTTATTAAAGGGTGTTGATGGATAAACAAAACATAATATGGTGGGAAAAGGAAGAATATTACTCCACATATGAATTAATTTTTTCCAGGCTCAGAATTCGGGTCCTTCAATTTACAGTGATGTGTAATGTCATGTCATTCTAAAAATAAATAATATAAATCTACATCAGATTAAGTAGTCTTTAAATTTTCTGTGTAAATTGGATCAGATTTGATCTGGAATTCACTGACACAAGCAGTGAACTCTAAAATGCTCTTTTCATCCAGACGTCATCCAGAGAAGAACTCTACTCAAATTATTTTCACTGTTTGAGCCAACATAAATGTCAAAAGAAGGAAGATGCAAAAGAACACAGAAGGTCATATAATTTTTTTCGTTCTGATAATTTAAGATACTAATGATATAGGTAACAGCTATTTTAAGAATGGAATATAAACATTTCCATCTACGCCTTTCCAAAACTACTTTTTTTACTGCACCTGTCAGTCTTTGCAGTGCACTCCACAAACTATAAATGTAATTAATTGATTGTGGACTGTATTAAACTACTCCAGCGGGGGACATCACATGTGCAGCTGTCAGCTGCAAAACTCAGTTCGGTCCCTCAGAGCTTTGTCTTCCACATTTACATTATGCTGCACCTGGAAGACATTTTTCACCATTACCAGGCACATATAAACAGTAGCTTGAAAGCATAAATAAACATACAGAGGGGCTACTCATTAAGACTCAAGCATCGATTACAGACAATCCTCAGCATCAGACAGCTCTAGACATACAGCAAAGGAAGACTTTCTCTTCCATTTTATTAATTCTGTGAAAGTTTGCAAATCTCCTGCCTAAAATCAGTTAAGTGTCAATTTTTTGCTTCTATAACTCATTCAATTACAACCAAATATTACCTACTTGGTGACTGGACCTATTGCTCATAAGAAAGTGGTGATCATTTAGTATATCACACACCAGTACATTGCTCTGCATTCCACCCAGTGGACTACAACGACACTATTTGCATATTTAAGTTAACATGGTGGAATGTCAAAGTTTTCCCACTTGTTCAGCAGCCGACAAAGTATGGCAGTAGATCAGTCAGATTCTGCCTGCTCTCAGAAACAGGTGACAATGAACAAATGGGTTATACTGGATGACATAGTTTTCCTTTGCTTGCATACTGACGACCATAAAGCATAAAACCACAAATTTTAGTTCATCTTCTAAAAGTCTGCTGAAACCTGCCTTAAATGAGCGCTCAAGAGACAAGGAGTAACCAATTGTTTGTGGACCTTGTTGCCTAATAACAGAAGACCAAAACTGGGGATAAACAAGCAATAAAATTATGTTTTAAACAAATAATAATTTTTAAAAATCTAAGAAAATAGTAGAACTGTGTATTGGAACTTTATTCTAACTTGTTTAGTGAACGCATTTTGGCTTATTTTGATTCATAGCCCCATCTCCTCAGTCAGCACTAATATTTAAACTAATATAATTCATTAAACTATAGGTAAAAGCTGAGGAATGTTCATTACTTAGACCGGAAAACTGGTTCAAATATTTTTCATACAGAGATTGTTCTGTCCCCTGACATAACCTGCCTTGAATCTTGTCTATGTTTAGACAGTTGTTCTATCACCCAGTGACCCCTCCCCATACGAGAAAGGGAATCAGGAAAAGGAAAGGAGACCTGTGGTTTGAAATGGAAACAGATTTAATAAAACAATAATAAAAACTAATACCAACACTAATATAAAATACACAAAGTTATACTCAGCCCATGTAGTGGTCATGAGCTGTGTGCTCCCAGCAGTGGATGTCAGATGTCAAACACTGTGAGCACCACAGCCCCACTGAAAGCACAACAGTCACAGCAAACAGGAGAGGGGGCCTCAGGGGGCAGAACGATGGATGAGACCCTCTAGGGGTGGTGTCCACTGAGGAAAGAGACCCATCTCCATCACACTTTCCAGTTTATAGCAAGAGTGACATTTATCACAGAATAACAGAATTACAGAATGTTAG
>VZRW01012998.1:0-42999 GCA_013398125.1 Aegotheles bennettii
CTGTGATTCTGTGAATTTCAGAAGGGTAGCAAAGAATAATTGAGAACATGAATGCCCTTTCCCCAAGCAAGATACATCATATCATGGAACCTCCCCTCTCTCCTTGACTACTCCTCAGCTAATATTCAAGAGATCCAGAGATCTCTGTTGCTGTCTCTCTCGGCAGACTGTTTAAATCCCATAAAGATCTGAATCTTTGGATTAGCAGAAATAAAACATTTTCACTTCTGTATGATCCATGTATATGCAGTTCTCAATACACATAGCTTCTGCCCTGCACTTTCACAAAAAGACTAGTAAACCATCTCAGTACGAGATGTGTTAGTTTTTCAGTTAAACTGGTGGGAGGTGACTCTTGCTAGTTGAGGCAATATACCAGTATGGAAAAATCAGTATGTGACACAATAAATTTCCAAACAATATTGCCAAATCCACTGGAATTACTGATATGAATCACAGTGATTCAGGGACTTCACTATATTTATTATACTCTTTCTAGTGCCATCTCTGTACATAGATACACACACAAACACGTATGCTCTCATTTTGTGTTCCAGGTCATTCAGAAATACACAATAAAGTTACTTACATCTACACAGTTCTCTACTAACTTTTTGTACTGGTTTTGTCTGGGATAGAGTTATTTTTTTTTTGTAGTAGCTGGTATGGGGCTATGTTTTGGATTTGTGCTGAAAAGAACGTTGATAATAGAGGGATGTTTTTTTATTGCTGAACAGTGCTTACACAGTGTCAAGACCTTTTCTGCTTCTCACACTTCCCCACCAGTGAGCAAGCTGGGGGTGCAACAAGAAGCTGGGAAGGAACACAGCTGGGACAGCTGATCCCAACTGACCAGAGGGATATTCCATACTATATGATGTCATGTTCAGTGTATACAGCTGGGGGAAGAAGGAGGAAGGGGGCGGGGGGTCATTCAGAGCTACAGTATTTGTCTTCTCAAGTAATAGTTACATGTGATGGAGCCCTGCTTTCCTAGAGATGGCTGAACACCTGCCTGCCAATGGGAAAGAGTGAAAGAATTAGTTTTGCTGTGCTTGTGCATGCAGCTTTTGCTTTACCTATTAAACTCTCTTTATCCTAACCCATGAGTTTTCTCACTTTTACGCTTCTGGTTCTCTCCCCCATCCCACCAGGGGAGTCAAAGATCAGCTGTGTGGGGCTTAGTTGATGGCTGGGGTTAAAACACAACATCCTTTGTTTTGTTTTTTTTTCCTTTGTTTGTGTTTCTTTACTATGTTTAATTTCTCAGTCCTTTCTAGACCAAGAGAGTATGTTCCCAGATGCTTTGTTTTCACCACACTGATTTGATGAGATTTCTTCTAAAAAGAGACACAGGTTTTCATAAACATCAAGCTTGTGGTACTTGTCTGGACAAAAGAAAATTGTGGAGCTTTTTTTAATCTTGTCCTTCATTTCACTACCTTTCCTTTTAATTACTGAAAAATGGAAGTGAAGAATTATAAGGTAGTTCATTTTGGCATCCCTGAGATGCTGCTTCTACTAGACATTTGCATGATACTTTTCACCTTTCTGATGTAGATCAAAACTGTATGGCAAAATAATCCTAAATTCACTAATTCTGTAGGCTCTGTTAAAACTGTGTTTGTATTATAACTCTCCTCATCCCAATCCTGATTGCTAGGAGGTCAGGACAGCTTAGAACACATTTAGACTGAAATTTACCTTGACAGATGTCTAAAGAGACTTTGTGATATTCAATTATATCCTTTCTTAAACAAAATTTTTAAAAACAATGTTTATATTACTCAATGTGTCATTTTTTCTACATTGTAAAAACACAGCATCCTGCAGAAGTTCTGGATCAGCTCTCTTTGAACTGTATAGCATTATCCCTATTGACTGACAGAAGAATTAAGCATTTCTGGGTTATCCTGTATTAGGTTTCTGTCACAGTCCTATTCCCTTTTTCAAAAACCTAACATCTGCCTTCGATAACCTTAAGTAGGTGTGGTAAAAATAGGAGATACTACAAGTTCCATGCTACCTCAGTAACTCTAATATGCCTCTTCAGCTCATAAATTTTTCCCTGGCCATTTTTTTCCAGGTATCACTGCTGACACAATTTAAACTGTAACACAAGGAACAATCTTCATTTTTCCCATCACTCATAAGAAGAAAAAGTTGAAAAAAATCCCACTAGAAACATTCTACACTAGTTTTCAGACTTCTCCACAGTTTTGTCCCAGCTCTGATTATATCTAACTGTTCTTAAGGCCTTAAAGAGTCATTGTATTATCCTTAAAGCAAACATGGCTATCCTAAAGCAAACATTTTTAGATGTGTCTTTTTTGTTGCTCATGTATTTTTTTTAAAACTAGAGAGTTGAATATTACTAGACTCAGTTTCGGCTGGTAGAATATGACTCAATATTTTTTTTCACAGTATGTTATTTGACATGCTCTCTGACTACTCCTGAGTAACAAATTGCTGTCTCTAATCTAATCTGATAATTATTTTATGGATAGGTCTGCAATATTTTTGTTTGTTTGTTTGTTTGAAATATCTGTATTGGTATTAGTTCCTGAGTGTTTAGAAGACTTTTCAAAAAAGTAACTTTCTTGTGAGCACTGTAACTGAAATTCAGACTTGGATCTTGAGCAAAGCATTGTGAGGGGGTATGCAAGCCCCTGGAAAGCAAGTAGAAAATGCTTTTCATATAAAATGTTTTCTATTTTGTAATAAAAGATTAATCTGGAAGTGTAATTTCTTTAAGATAGTGAATATATTGAATATCAGAAAAATGGAATTATTTGTGTAATTAATTTCTGTTACTACAAAGATATTTGCTAAAACACTAAATTACCTAAGAAAGCCTTGTGTGCTTGAAAGTCTGCCCTGATTTTCCAGATACTTTCTAATAAATGGTATTTTCTCTACCCATAAGGCTTGTCTTGTTTCTGTCCTTAGTCTATTCTGAAGTCACTGAATCTACATGAGTTCAGAAGGAGATTTTTTAAAAGTCAAATTAGTGCTCAAGAAATGTGCCATCTTTACAGCTGAAATGCATTATCTAGCCCCAGAAAAGACTGAAGAAGGCCATCAGCTGTGCAAGTCTCATCATATTTCTCTCCCAATACACTTTTAATCCTTCTAGGAGGCTACCAGTGAGACAAATTGGAGCTTATTTTTCCATATACGTTTATCAACATAAAATTTGACATTATTGTGTTTGGCCAATAATATCAAAAGTAGGATTATTTATTTGTGACATTGACTCCTTTCACACAGGGACCAACTAAGACCAAAAAATCCACATTCCATAGGTCACTGATTGGTTATTCTTTAGACTCTGACAGAAGATCTGAAAACAAAAGTGCTTCAACAATGAGAGAAAAAACAGCCATGGGAACATAGCCAAGCTGTATGTCTGTGAATAATTCTGTTGTTAGGTCTGTACTAGCACAAATGAAGACAGAATTTGCAATCACCAACCACATGAACTTCAACAAGGGCAAGTGCTCGATTCTGCACCTGGGATGGGGCAGCCCTAGTTGTACGTACAGACTGGGGAACAAGTGGCTGGAGAGCACCACAGCTGAGAGGGACATGGGGGTCCTGGTTGATAGCAAGCAGAATATGAGCCAACAGTGTGCCCTGGCAGCCAGGAGGACCAACCATGTCCTGGGGTGCATCAAGCACAACGTGGCCAGCCAGCCAAGGGAGGTGATTGTCCCACTCTACTCCACACTGGTGTGGCCTCACCTCGAGTACTGTGTGCAGTTCTGGGCTCTGCAGTTCAAAAAGGACATCAAACTACTGGAGCAAGTCCAGAGGAGGGCCACAAGGACAGTGAAGGGCCTAGAAAGGATGACCTATGAGGAGCGGCTAAGGTCACTTGGATTGTTCAGCCTGGAGAAGAGGAGGCTGAGGGATGCAGTCTATGGCTCCCTTACGAGGGGAAGAGAAGGGACAGGTACTGATCTCATCACTCCTGTGACCAATGACAGGACTCGGGGGAACAGCAGGAAGCTGAATCAGGGGAGGTTTAGGTTAAATACCAGGAAAAGGTTTTTCACTCAGAGGGTGATAGAGCAGTGGAACAGGCTCCCCAGGGCAGTGGTCACGGCATCAAGCCTGACTGACTTCAAGAAACATTTGGATGATACTCTCAAGCACATGGGGTTCCCTGCAAAGGTACAGGAGTTGGACTTGATACCCTGGAGGATCCCTTCCAACTTGACATGTTTTATGATTCTATGATTCTATGATTCTTATCTATGCTTCTTTTGAAAACATACATTGTTGCCAACTAGTTCTTTATTTTCCATCTAACAATACAACCAGTAAATAGAAAAAAAAAAAAGAAAAAAAAACAGCAGGAATACAGCTCAGAAATTCAGTCATTAGAATGTAAGGGTACTATGCATGTATCTGTCTGCCACTGGAGAAGTACTAGATGTTCATTGTATATCATGCAAATTTAAACTTCTAAACCTCTTCCAGACTCAAAAACTTTAGTCTGGAAGTTAAAACAAAACATAAAGTGCTACACATCAACTTTCTATGTCAGTATGTACTTTACATACAGTGCTATATAAAAAAAAGTAACATCTTATGAACCAGTAGTATAATAGGTTTATATAAACCAGTAATTCTAAGCCAGAGAAATCGACTTTTCCTTCTAACTATCCATCAATCTAAGAAATAGTTTAGTTCACTCTGAATTTAACATTAAATTTCTGGCAGCTGACACTTTTCAAGTTTAGTGCCTACAGCTATGTTATAGACACGTCCATATCCGAATGCAATATGGATTAAAGTGCTTCCATGTCATGTAGCATTGTAAGAGAATACAGAATTGTAAGAGAATCAGAAGAGAATAGTCATTGTAACACATTTGCTCCACATCTACTATCGACTTTATGGCTTTTATTCTAGAACACATTAGACTTTGCATTTGTCAGTTTATAAAAAGATCATAGAATCATAGAATGGTTTGGGTTGGAAGGGACCTTAAAGATCATCCAGTTCCAAACCCCTTGCCATGGGCAGGGACACCTCCCACTAGACCACGTTGTTCAAAGCCCCATCCAACCTGGCCTTGAACACTTCCAGGGAGGGAGCAGCCACAGCCTCCCTGGGTAACCTGTTCCAGTATCACACCACCCTCACAGTAAAAAACTTCTTCCTAATATCCAGCCTACTTTTACCTTCCTTTGGTTTGAACCCATTTCCCCCTGTTGTATCACTAGAAGCTCTCATAAAAAGTCCCTCTCCCGATTTCCTGTAGGCCCCTTCAGGTACTGGAAGGCTGCTCTAAGGTCTCCTTGAAGCCTTCTCTTCTCCAGGCTGAACAACCCCAACTCCCTCAATCTGTCTTCATAGGAGAGGTTCTCCAGCCTTCTGATCATCCTTGTGGCCCTCCTCTGGACTCGTTCCAACAGCTCCATGTCCTTCTTATGTTGGAGACTCCAGAATGGGACACAGTACTCCAGATGGGGTCTCACAAGAGCAGAGTAGAAGTCAGATGGTCAAGATCACAAAGATTTCATTATTTACTTGTGTACTGAAGAACGGTTGGCAGCTAGCCGAGTAACACTTTTTGCTCTTCATTTCTACTAGTCTTGGTATCTGTTTTCCTGGATTACATGCAGTGCTACTTTTGCAGGTGAGGAATTCCTGCAGTATTAACAATAGCATGGCTTTCCTCCTTTCCCTGTTCTGCAAGACTGGGAAGTACAATGTTGTCAGCATCTGCCCTTGTTATTTAAAAATTTTTGTTCCAATCTAACAACCTAAGTCAATGGCTGACATGAATGTTAAAACTACCCAAGAAGAAGTTCTGGACTGTAAAAATACTTCTGACTCTATGAAGATATGTACATAATGATCAGTGTTGCTCACTGACAACAAAAAAAAAAAGAAGTCAGTGACAATGTAAATTATTTATGATACAGAAGAGGAATGCACATTCTCAGACAAGATCCTTTGGACAGTCCCTATCAAAAAATAAGTGTCATTCTCTACTGGTCAGTACTTTCTATAATCATGTGTAGTGATGCAAGCTCAAAGAAGATTGAAACATTTTTTTCTCCATTTTTGAATGCAACAGTCAAGTCAATAGATAGTTAGTCCAAGTATGTTTTATCTCCATAAGATTCATACTTTAAAGAGAAATGACTGATAAATTCTAAAACAGCTTTTTGAAAAAGCTGGAGTCTTTAAAATTTAATTATGTGAAAACCAAAAAATATTAAATTCATGTGAGAATGGAGATAATAGCCTTCTAGTAGAGTGTACATTTGTGGACCATCTTTATATTTATTATATATTTATGATTGGACTCAATGATTTTAAAGGTCTTTTCCAACATAAAGGATTCTGTGATTCTACATTTTAAATTATTTCAGTAACATCCTTTATAGTCAGACCAAAAATTGAAAATTACTTCAGATATTTATCTATACATAATTGAATCCTGGATGAAATGTTGATTCAAAACATGAAGGATTTTTTACACATATTCTCTTCATCAATAATCCATATTTGGAATAATCCATCCATTCCAAATAATGTCTTGAATTATATAACTCATAAATTTGTATCTCCAGACATGCTTCTTCTCCTTTAGTTCTACACTGTGCCCTTCCTTTCAAATATTTCTGCTTGATGTTAAACTACCAGCTTAAATTCACCATGGCAAAGACCAAACACTCCATTTACCTTCACTCCTTCCTTGTCTTCATTATTTCTCTTCATCATCCAATTCTTTATTGCCATCCTTGGAAAGCTGTTGATGTCTTGATGCCCTGCCAAACTACTTTTTTAATTTTTTCCCATTTCTGTTTGTCCCATAGTCTCTAACAGTTCTGGCATACTCCATTGACAATGTCTCTATCTCTATATCAAGGTTTTCCTTGCATTTATTTCATGCTATTTCTGACTGAAATTAGTCAAGAATCTTATCCCCCATGTCCACTGACATCAGGATGCCTGTGGTTAAGGATTAGCTCGTAGCTCCTTATATAAATTCTACCTAATTACCATTTAAAGCAAAGTTGACTAAAAAGAGTTAGTTATATAAAGCTGTGTGTAAATCTGTGCTTAAACAGTAAGTCAGATCTTAAGAATGGATAACATATTTGTACCGTAGTGTCTCAGAGTCAGTCAGTTATTCTTTCTGCACTTTACAGTTTCCTCTCTCTTTCCCCTACCTCCAGTCCTCCTGATTTTTTTGTTATACAGTAGGTTGGTGTGTTGTGGCTTAGTGAGTGTGTAAACTGCCCAGGCATAGTCCTTTTCTACCCATAAAAAACTATAGGTACATTCAATGCAAATTGCACTACAGAGACATTTTTAACAGGGCATGTAGCCCACTGAAGTCTCATCTTCCATGAAGTCTCAAAACAGCACAACATTAATCAATTAATTTAGTGGGGAAAAAATACATATTGACAATAGTGCCTATAAATTAATTAAATCAAAATGCTTGTGATGCAGTACCACAGGACAGAAATAATACCTTGCAATGTATGAGAAGATCCTTGTAAATGTGAATTCCTGAAACTTGTGTGATGCTTCTGTTCCTCCCCTGTAAACATTATACTGGATTTTTAAAAAGTATAAAAGTATTCTGTATTGCCTTTATTTGCTTTCCAGATGTTAAGTATTTGGGGTGCATGAGACAAATTTTCCAGCGTAGGTCCTAAACCATGAAGGGGGGAAATTCACTAGTGTCTCTTAAATAAAAAAGATGCCAGTTTCCCAGAATTTACATGGAAGCTGTAGATCGGGAGAAAAAATGTTTCTTCCCTTGTCTTTTTCCAGTGCAATGCTTTTGCCTGAGTGCCAACAAGACTGAATCTTCACTATTTGCTGAGGTAATTTCTGTAGGTAAAGCAATTACATCTCCTGACTGTATCAGTACAATAAAGTTCAGACCGGTTACTGAAAAAATCAGATCAAATCAAATCAAATGTTTGGAATGAAACTGTTAATAGTTCTCAGATTTCACATGGAATTATTTTTCTTTTCTGTCAGGAGGGAAAAAAGTTTTCCATATAAAAAGGGCAGTCTGAGTTACATCTGGATTACATCATGCAGTCTGCATCCTGTGGACATGGTGAACCTGGAAGATTCTTACCTTTACTTTGTGAAACACTTCCAAACAACGTATTTCACTCTCTCAAAGGCTCTGGGTAAGGAGATCAACTGCAGGTTTCCGAGTTGCTTTAAATGCTCACTCTCTGGGGCCTTAGCAAAAGAGAGCTTTTGTCAAAGATCCCATATGGTATGGAAAAGGAAGACAACACAGTCTTTCAGATAAGACATAAAGCCTCATTCCTGGACACCAGGGTGGGTCTTCTCCCGTGTCACAAGACTCCATGAGGTCATTTCTATAATAATAATAATGACAGTTAAAATAATGGAAATCAGATTTTTATTATTTTTTCAGGAAATACTTCTGCTCTGTTCTGCACATTGTTACTGGGAACACAAAGTCAGCCTTAGTGTTGTTCAGCACAGTATTAAGATGTGTTTAACAAGAGACCCTTAGCCTTTTCCATGACATTTTTACGTAGAAATGTAGTCACTTGAAACTATTCCACAACTAAATCCAATGCACTCTAACAAGTGCAATCAAACAAAATAAAAAGGTCTGACTCTTTCTCACACTCAATCTGTTAAACCTGGACTTCCTTCTGAATTATCTTATTTAACAGGCACAGGAAATTAGTCTAAAATACCCTCAAAAAGGTAATATTTACCTTGATACAGATTTAAATAATGGTTTGTTCCTCCCTGGATGAATTAGAGGTAATCAGATGTATTTTTGCCAGTGGAAGAAAAATGTACAAATAGCAATGCCATCAAGAAAATTGATTCCGATAATGGCTTGTTTAAAATATTTATCTTGGAATCTGTAAAAGTCAGGAATGTTCTAATCCAATATAAACACTGAGTTAATACTAACACCTCTGTCCAATTCAAATGCTGAACTGACAGAAAGATTAGGAAAAAAAGGGGAGAATTAGTAGTTCAGTATCTCCTTTATGTGCTTATTTTTCCATTCCTTTGATCTTGGAGATTTTTTAAATTACACCCAAATAGTTGCTTTTTCTTCAGTTTCAGTAGGTTTATCTTCGGTTCATTTGGATTTTGTTTCATTTTTATTGTAACAGTCCACAGTTGAAGCATCATAAGGAACATGACATAGCAAATATATATTTTGATAACTGTATCAGCAACCCATTTTTGTAATAAAAATTATTCTCTGTACATCAAGAAAACCAACAGATTCTCCCTTCTGTATTATGATGCTCATAATTATGATACTTTTGGACTAGATGACCTTTAGGTCCCTTCCAAATCAAGTGATTCTCTGATTGTTGTAATTACAAATTCTTTACTGATTTTCAGTAGATCAGCTCATAAACCAGCAAGTATAATATGTAGGTGCTCTCTTACACTCAAAGAGAGCCACAGGGAGGTCCTAAGCCCATTATAGACTAAGCCCATTGAAAGACTATGGTCAGACATTTATTTGGGTTTTTTTTAAATAACTGCATTTTAGACCACTTACTCAAAGCATTTCTAGTTAAAATTTAGATACTATGATTTTACAATAGACATTTGAAAATGTTATTGATCAAAGTATATAAAATCAATTCAATAATTGATAACATGTGCTGTGGCTGTGCACCTTCTCTAAGTCAGAAGAATTGTGTATGCAGACCAGGTGCTGCTCTCTACAGAAGGTTCTGCTTAGGAAAGCGCTGTGTATGTGCTCTTGGTTTTTAAATGTTGTTCACAAGTTTAGTCTTTTTCCTCTGTTTTCATACAACACTTGAGTTTGCAAACTGTCTGTTGTTGTCAGAGAAATGCTCAGTGTGCAACACGCACAAGCTCAAACTGAGACTTAAACAGACTCATAAACCATGTTAACTGTCAATTGAGTGCTAGCCTGGTGATAGAAATTCCCTTCAGAACTCATTTTGGATCCAGCATCTATTTTTGCAAGGTTCAGTGTTGGGCCATGGAAGGCTGTTCAACTCAGACTAGCACTTCCCAGTTAGTTTTGTCACACTGTCCGCTGGATGATATGGCCATGACACATATTACTAACTGCAAAAATATTCAGGGTTCATTTTGTGCAGAATAGATGCAACCATATATTCATATTGTCAGAAAACAACTGAACAGGAAGAAACAAGGAACATAGATGAAATGTAAGAGCATGAAGAAGTAGCAGGGCCTCAACGGGGAGGTTCTGAAAGTGGTTAATGACAAACAAAGACATATGTTTTCTCATAATCTTATTCTTTCAAAAGAAGCATTTCTGATTTTGTCTTGAGTCCTTTTCCCCGTCTTGACCTGCAGATCCTACTGTAGCCTCATATTCTTCAATTAGCAACAATATAGGTAGAAAAGGCTGAGATGCAACCCATCAACAATTCAGATAACTAATTCAAAATTGAAAACTGCAGTGAAAATATAAAAAGTTTCATATTCCAAGTCTGAATAAAATTCAGCTTTTTATTCTTCCTCAGCAGACTTTGAGCATAGCTCTGAAACTCATTGTGTCTTGCTGTTGTGTCTATGTTGTGTGAGAGGAGAAGCTATTAGTCATATATTAGTCTAGAAAATGTTTCTCTCTAGACGAGTTATTTTTTCTCACAAGCCCATTTAGCTCGTCTTTAATGACACATCAATGAATAGAGTCCCTTATTTTTCTCTCTTGAAAAAAGATGGACTTCATAGCAGAAATTATACTACAGACTTAAAGTTTACTTTAGATATCCACAGTGAAGTGTTTATAGATTTACTTGTATTATGTTAATTTCTTCTTGATTTATTATAAATTTTAGTGAAATCTGGCAGAAGTTGTATAGTTTGTGTAAAATTTTCTGCTATATGGACAAAAAAATTCTGAAGAGTTTAAATAATTAAATTTACACATTTTCAGTCTTTCCAAGGTCACTGAAATTCCTTCTGCTGCAGGCTTGTTTTAACATACATTACATTTTTAATGTATTTTTAATATATAAATATAGATGATAATGAAACTTTTGAACTTTACACATCTGTTGTTTAGTTCATCCAACAACTGAAGGTGAGCAGAACTATTCCATGTTTATACAGCATGTGCATCTCTGTGTATTTTGAAAATTCGCACCAAAACTGACCTTTCAGTCAAATATCCAGGGTTGAAATGGCCTTACATCTAACAAAACTTGGATTGGAAGGACACATATTTCAGTGTCAGTCTCAGTAATTTTCTCCTAAGGCTGGCAAGAGTTTGGAGGTTATGCACTCAGTTCCAGAAAGAATCCCTCACACATTTCAACTCCTGCTTGCAGCTCTAGTTGTGTCAAAGCATGCACTGACAATTATTTTCTCTTCTCTGACAACTGTTGACAAAGTATAAGCCATATTTAACCCAGGATAGGGGAGCCGTGTTTTCTTTATCTAGCATTATGCCATGCTGGCCATGAGCCAACCATTTCAACTTGGGATATGGAGAACAAGTAAAAATAAACTATGCCACCTGTAATTTTAACCAGCCTTTGGCTATCTCATCAAACAGAGGCCTGCCTGACTTCTTAAAGCATAATTTCTTTTAAGTGAGAAAAACTTTCTCACTTTGATCTCTTTCCTTAAGACTGCGTAGCTATATTGAACAAGTGTTTGCAATTTTCCCTCTTGCTCCCCTTCAGTTCATCCTCTGTATTCCCTTACCCACTGTCGTATTGTTGGTTTCCCTGTATTCTCTCCTTCCATCCCAATGCATGTCCTTTATTCCTAACCTCACTTCAAACCCTCAGCTGAGATGGGGTCAGGCCTTATAACTGTGCTTTCCAGGGACACCAGTGGAAAGTCTCACCCTTCAACTCCCCCCTACTCACACAAGGTGCCCTCGGGCAGCTTTAAGTGTACCTTCTGCTCCAGAGCTCTCAGCAGGAGACAGAAAGCATGAGAAGGTTGTTTTCTAGCTAAGTTTGTGTGATATAAAGCAAAGGGCTTTTTTTCATTCTTTCTAATCAAAAAGCCAACATTTTTTTCTCCCCAAGACTGAAATCCAAAAGGCATCTTGTTGAGCAGCTGTGAATTCAATACAGATTACAGGCCAGGGTGCTAGTAGGATCTATGAAGAGTCTGTAGCTGCCATGAAAGGTAGTGTTAGTATATACTGGTTAGTAGTCAAAGAAAAAGGTTATTGTGGGCCTGTGGTCTGTAACACTTACTAAGGGTTCCCCACACTGGATGTTATTATTTACATGACTGCTGTATTGCACAGTCATTAATTTGGGTCAGTGTGCTACATGCAGTACAAACACGAACCCAGAAGATGAATCCTGCCTGGAAGAGTTCCCCCGTAGGGAAAGCCATGGAGACTCATAAACTTCAGACAGCAAAGAAACCAGGAGATGATACTCCTCAGCAGGGTATGGCCATGCTCTCACCAGTCGTGAGAGGAGATGTAACATAGAAATGTCTCATCCTCACCATGAGTACCAGCTATGATTTGTAAGGGAAGAAAGTGTTTTCTGACCATCTCTTCCATGGCATGTGTTTATGTTGTATCAGCTGGTGTAAACTAGAAAGCTAAATCTCCCAAAATACCCCAGTAAATCTGCCCCCTCCTCTTTTCAGCCAACATTCATAGCTCATTTTAAACTACTAGTTACTAAAAGAAAATGTTCCATCTTGGTCGGTACCATACGCTGCATGCACTTTGACCAGGCATGAACATGGGCTTGCACTTCAGTTCGGCATACCCTTGGAACCAGCACAGCCCAAGTACTTGTCTGCAATGGATTCAGCATGGGGACAGCCACAAACACACAACAGCTCCCAGCAGCACCTGCTCTCAGGCATTAAATCCACTTGAAATGGAGAGGGAAGAATAGCAATGGCACAAGACTTGTCTCTTGTTTTTCTTTATGGCAGCAGTAACAAAAAATTTAATTGCAAAATGTAGGGTTATTTTGTTCATCTCAGGTTTTGTTTAGAAATAATGCTCCAAGCAGATGGATTCAGTTAAACAGATCTAAACAACTTTAATATTCTATACAATTCTTTAACACTGGACATTAGATATAAAATTAGTGTCAAAACAGGTAAGCAACAGAAAAATCCCACAAATAAACAAAAACCAACCAGCTAAAGAGGAGAAATAGTAAATGGACATGACACTGTTTTTGATTTTTGCATTTTATTTCTTCATATTTTTTATATAAAAATTTTGAAGTAACCAACAATGCCTGATGAACATATTTATGCTTTTGGTAATTTATTCCACATGCTCAACATTATTTACTTTAAAATATTTGCATGCATTCTCTCCTTGTTTTCAATTTCATCCTTTTAAAATTATGCTCCCTTTATTTTCCTTGTGTGGATTAGGTTCATCCTATTCCCCTTCAGAACACTAAAACTTCTTTTTTCTTTCTTTTTTTTTTTTCATTTCACTGTGTTTTCCTCTGCAATGTGTTATTTTGTCTTGCAGATCAGGTTCTTCTCTCTTCCCTAAAGCTTAAAAGAAAGGTTAATTCCATCTTGCTTGGCTCAACTTTCTGAAGATTCAAAGGCACTGGAAAAGAATCAGGATTTTCTGGAGTCCCTTCCATTCCACTACAGTGGGGTTCATAGGCACAGTACTGGCATAGCCTCCTGGCAAGAAGAGCTGGCTTGTACCCAGCCAAGGCAAGCACATATGTATCTGCACCCTTGCAGGCAGAGTTGCCCAGGGACTCATCTCCTTCTATCACAGATGTTAAGAGTTTGGATTTTCGTTGAAGTGCTCTTTTGAACAGACAGTAACCCTGCTCTTGTCAACGGGAGGTACAAGGGCACTTCTGAGCTGTCAATAATTTACACACAACTGATGTGATCCTAAAATCTGATAGGCTTAAAAATGTTTTTGTCCTGTAATGGTAAACAGATTTTCAGTATGGTCCTGGGATTTAGCTAAATGGTACGATTCAGGCCTATGCCTAAACCCATATACCTGACCTAGCAGTTATAAAAAAAGATGGTTTTCATTAAGCCCTGTTTCCTGGAAAAAATAAATTTCTCCAATCCCTGTATCTTCAGTCCACTGACAGTTGTCTGCCTGTCTCCCTCATTTCCTCTTTAACCTCCTTAGAGAAATTCAGTTTGACAAAAAACTGTGGATCTGTAAAGCACTAAGCACTTAAGAACAAAAAAAAAATCTGCCGAAGAGCAGAAGAGCGGAGTTAGTGCCCCCATTCAAAATCAACGCATGGTCTGGATGGTTCCATCTTCAGTGCTCTTCAGCTGCCACTCAGCCATACCAAACTGCACAAAACTTGCAAGCAGGTGAGGCCAGATGGCATGCTGACCAATCAGCCAGCAAACACATAGCTCTGAAGTAGTTCAGAGCACACCCTGTCCCTTTTCCTGGTAGTGATTAGGGATCCCTGGGCATCTGAGGTCATTTCAGCAACTAACTTTCAACTTACATGCAAGGTTATGCTCCAATTGTGCTGAATTGTGCTTGATCACAGAATCACAGAATCACAGAATTCTAGGGTTGTCAGGGACCTCGAAGGATCATTTAGTCCAACCCCCCTGCCGGAGCAGGTTCACCTGATCCGTGTCCATCTGATCTTGCAAAGATATCAAATGCACAACTAGGAAAAAGATCTCTTTCATACTTGCTCCTTTTCCTCAAACTCACAGACCTTCCTAGTCCTTCTCAAATCTTCATCTTTGCAGATGTTTCTAATAACATCACTTCTGCCTTGCTGGCAAAGATCAGAGATTAGAGCAGGAGAAGGCGAGAAGGTACTACCTCCTCCGTCAGGCACCATTAGGACAACTTATTTTGCAGTAGCACCTGGGAGCACAGCTTGCTGGACATGCTGTGCAACAACTGGTTATACCAAACTGAATTCAATGTCCTCCAGGACTGTCTTAAATGCTCATTAAGCAATCCATACAAAAACCTTAAGCATTCAAACAAAGCCTTATTAAAATCAGCTCTTGCCACACTCAATTTCTTTTTTTCACGTAGTAAAAGTTTGAATCCTATTAAACATCTTTCTCATAATCATTGAGAAATGTTGCTTGTGGTCTTGGTGACTGGAAATATAACAGTGTACTAAAATGACATCAATGAAGGGAATCTGTGACAAAATTGGGTCCAGCTTTCCCATGAAGCATCTGGCAGTTCATACCTTCTCCAGTCAGTTTTCCCAGTCTACTTTGTTAAGCAGTTCCTTCCAACAAGAAAAATTGCAGGACAGTGTAAGTCAAGATAATATTTGCACACACGATTCTTTTTTGTTTATTTTTCCTCTGTCTTCATCTTTCAGGAGAAATCTTGTTTATAATGATGCCAAATATCACCAAGCTCAGATGGTGTCACCCGTGCCCTCCATCCCTGTGACCCTTTGGCTCACTTTCCACATTTGGCAGCTGTTCCAGAAATTGCCTTGAGATGTCATTCAGAATTGCAGAAGGACAAGAGAATAACACAGAAGTCATGCAGAACGATGCTGTTAGAGGGGGAGGGTCTCTCAAAGATAGGTTTGAAACTCAGAGTTGAAATTGGCTTATTGTGATTCTGTGGATAAATACAGTGCCAGCATCTAAAATATTCCACAATCTCTTCTGGAAGAGCCAGTAATTTATTGGCTTCAGAAGTAACAGCCTTTGTAGTATGGTTCTGGATAGGAGAAAGAAAAAAAAAAGAAAAAAGAAAAAGGGGAGGTATTGCTATTGCTCAGATGGCTTTAAAAAGTTAGCCCAGGACAGCAGCAAAAATGTAAGGCAAAGTTCATTTATGTTCAGTAGAACTTATACCAGTTAGGATTTTTGTACTTTTAACAAGTATCTAAGCTGTCACCTTCAACTGTTTTTTAAATGAGTAAGTTCCTCTCCAGCAGAAAAATTATATTGTGGACCATCATCTGTCCCTAAACTACTCACTCTTGCTCCGGGGTAATTGAACGACTGTTGTATGTGACCTATAGTTGCAAATTACATCAAAGGGGATAAAATTCTGGCATACAAGTTTTTTGTTATCGAGTGCAAGCGTGCCAGAATTTTACCAGTAATCTCAGTTCAGTTTCCACCAGAACTAGAAAAATGTTCATTAAGGCTTGTCATGGCAGATTGGATGTGACACTCGGCATGCTTGCCAAGAAGGCTACAGGTGTAATGGTCAGTCTAAATGAATTTTCCTTCCCATGGTTTCCTATGTTAGAATGGGAACAACTGATGAAATAGTATCAAGATCATTACCAACAGGATCTTACCACCATCTGTGTTAAAACTATACTGCAGAAAAAAACTGGGCCTTCTGAATAGGAAGTTAAAAAAATCCAAGTGCCACTCGAGAAGTCACACCAAACTTTCCACGGTATAAATGAAAAATCAGGTTAAATAGTGAAAAGTACTTTTTCTCTTCAGAGATATCTTTCAGAAGAACTGAGCAGTTTCATTCCTGTCATGCATACAATATCTTTTGCTACTTTTAAGTGTGGATTCTACAAATGAAATGAAACTCAAACACAGATTCTTTTGCATTTCATCATAACCTTATTGTCCTGCAAAGTAACACTGATTTCTTAATGTCAGCATGATTTCAGAAGTTTTGTCATTGTGTAGAAGTATGAATAAAGTATTCCAGAAATTGCAGCAATCTTATTTAGTCACTATCATCTATATGTAATACTAAAAATTCATTAAAAAATCCAGAAATGGAGAAGACAAACCCATTTGCAATGTATCTGATAAAAGCAATATTTTTATTAGTTTAAAATATTATTTTAAAAAAATATAAAAGTATATGTTAAGGTCATTGACCAAAGTTCTTCTGTAGACAGTTTTGTATTAGAATATAATCCAAATTGTAAGTAACTCAGAGGTAAAACCAACAATTTTTAATTAACTTAACTTTAATTAAATTTTTAGTTTAAAACTACTTAATTTTAAATAACTGAACATTAGTGAACTAACATGCAGCCACTCTTAGGAACATAGAGAACCATAATATTTGCATTTTGCACTGCACTGGTGAGTTAAAAATTGATCTTGAGATGGAATCTTAAGTTCAGTTTATGAAATGTTTAATGAAGGTACCTTTCATTGCCATCCAGATACAAAAGAAAAAGGGTAATGTGTTTTTTTTATCTTGTATTTATATTAAAAAAAATAGTTGAAATATGTAAATTCCAACTAAATTTTCAAGATCTTAGAGATACCCAATGAGCAATACAAAGAAACCTTTCTCTAAAAGAAAGTCTACAGAAAATTTAAACTATTTTGAAACAAATATAGAATTTAAATGATACACGATCAACTTTATTCCTGAGAATTTTGTAGAGATTTCTAATGGTTTTTGTTAAAAAAAATATAATCTGATCATATAAGGCATACGTACTTTAAAAACCTAACTGTCCTATGTCCAAGTCCCTGTAAATGCTGAGACAAGACAACTCTTTTTGTTGAGTTTGTCAGAGTTATGGAAATATATTAGGAAAATTCCTTACAAGTAAAAATATGAAATGAAAACTATCTAAATGAGTTTTCAGCATATTCATTTCTAGGAAAAACTTGTTTAATAAAGACAAAATCTTGTCAATAAATTGTATGACTTGAAATTCTCTTCCAGTGTATTTGCTCAGAAAGCAGAAGCTATGAGCTAGATAGAGATACCCAATGAAATTATTCATAAATATAAAAGGCAAAGCTGAAGTTCAGCAATCCAAAACCTTCATAAATATTGGTTTTACATATAATCAGGAATGCAACAATTATTAAAGATTTTTCCTAGAAGATACAGTGTTTGTAGACAAGAAAGAAGTCTGCATTGTTTGAAAACTTGGTTATTAAAATATTGAGCATTCCTATGTTCTAGAAATCTAGAAAGCTGGCTTTCTAACATGAACATGATGCTTATAGAAGGGGAAGAAAGAAAAAAGTTAACTTCGATTTTGTGAATGTGTAATATTTTCCTTCTTTATAATTACCTTGAGTTTTTTCACTAAAGCATCTTCACACACTTAACCATTTAATTTAAGGCTGTAATTTATGACTAATTCTATTTCCATTATTAACAGAATCTGTATCTCTATAGTGCATTGTGTACCAAAAGTGCTACAACAAGATAAAGCAGTGAAAAAATTCTTTTGACTGACTGCATCAGCCTGAAGTTTCCTCTGTGTTTACTGGAACTGCATATTGGAATTGAAATAAGAGAATGTCAAGTAATCAATGAGGTAAAGGATAACAGGCAACAGTCCCAAGCTGGAACAAGAGAAATTCAGAATGGATGTAAGAACATCTTCCACAGTGAGAGTAGTTAAATTTGAAACAGAGGCCTAGAGAAGTTGTGAAATCTCCAAATCACCTTGAAGATTTTCAAAACCTATGAACTTGATCTGACTTCAAAACATTAAGAATCTCAAGCAGAAGGTTGGAGTAGAGACATCCAAGTGGTCCTTTAAACCCAAATCATCCTGTGATTCTCTGAGTGAGTGCAATGGGTTGATGAATAGAGAAGTTACTTTGTACGCATGTAGTAATAGCATATAAAGTGTAAATGAGGAAGAAATGGGTTTGTAAAATAACTTCACTTCTCCATATAAAGACAATTTCCTTTGCCTGGAGAAACTTCCTTCACTTCTTAACCAAGTGGTTTGTACAATCCATTCACTTGCTAAGGTGCATTAGCAGAAAACATTATTGAGAGAGCAAATTACTATTGGACTCTCTTTCCTAAAAGGTGATGCACACAAATGAAAAAATTTGGAAGATTCTGTGGCCTATATTGGACTTTGTGTCTTCAGAAAGGCAGTATTTTAGAATCTGAAACAGGTTGAAATAAAAAGTCTTCTATTATTTTGCTCAGTTGTATATTGCACCTAAGTCTGAGGCCAAACTTCTACCCCAATTTTCTGCTTCAAACACTATAAAATCACATAAACTTGACCTGCACTGCCCCATAGTGCTCCAGAGCCTCCAGGGTAGAGGCACAAACTTGTGGTGAGTCAGAACAGGGATGTGCCTGGAAAAGATGAAAATCTGGCATTCAGCTGCTGGGGACCTCCTCAGCACATGACCTCCCAGGAAGAGATGGATGAGGACCATTTTGAACTCCCAGGTCATTTGGGCAGTGGTAGGCCATGGAGTTCCCAGGAGGTATGCTCCATCAGACATCATTGTAGCCAAGTCATCCCATAAGTTGGCCATCCCTGGCCCTGATGGATAACACCAAGAGCATTGAAAAGTATTGCTGTAGGTGGGGCTGCCTGCAAGTGAGATACTCTGCATGTCTTAAATGCTAGTAAGAGAGAGCACTTCTGTTCTCAAAAGATTCTGCTGCATAAGAAAAAACACAACATTGAAGAAGGCTGTGTTTATAACTTGCTTAAGAATAGATTTATTGGTTATTTTCTTAGATTGCTGGTCTTGCTGAACCATAGCATAGGAAATTAACATAAACTGGAAAGCTTCCACAAGTTTATTGAATTTTTCTTCTTTAGAGGAAGATGGGAGCTTGATCCTGGAAAATGTTTTCTATAAAAAAACTTATGAACTTATCAGGTTGAAAAGTACATTTGTTTTTTTAGGGAAAAAAAAAGATTTTTAAATTTCCAGTATAAATTGCTCAGTACTTTTACAAATTCCCCAAAGTGTAAGATGGAAAAAAAATAAGGTTACTTTCACAGAATCACAGAATTCTAGGGGTTGGAAGGGACCTTGAAGGATCATCTAGTCCAACCCCCCTGCCAGAGCAGGGTCACCTACAGTGCATCACACAGGAACGCATCCAGGCGGGTTTTGAATGTCTCCAGTGAAGGAGACTCCACAACCTCTCTGGGCAGCCTGTTCCAGTGCTCTGTCACTCTCACAGTGAAAAAGTTTTTCCTGATATTCACATGGAACCTCCTGTGCTCCAGTTTGCATCCATTGCCCCTTGTCCTATCATTGGTCGTCACTGTAAAAAGCTTGGCTCCATCGTCCTGACACTCACCCTTTACATATTTGTTTACAATGGATGAGGTCACCCCTCAGTCTCCTTTTCTCCAAGCTAAAGAGACCCAGCAGTTCCATGTCCTTCTTGAACTGTGGGGCCCAGAACTGGACACAATACTCCAGGTGTGGCCTCACCAAGGCAGAATAGAGGGGGAGGAGAACCTCTCTCGACCTACTAACCACCCCCCTTCTAATGCGCGCCAGGATGCCATTTGCCTTCTTGGCCACAAGGGCACATTGCTGGCTCATGGTCATCCTCCTGTCCACCAGGACCCCCAGGTCCCTTTCTCCTACACTGCTCTCCAGCAGGTCACCCCCCAGCCTGTACTGGTGCATTCCTTTTCTCCATTTTCCATTTTTTATCACGAAATAGAAAAAGACAAAAAAGAAGAGAAAAAAAAAGGAGGTAAAAACATCAAGTTTGGATTTTTAACCCAAAGTGTATCTATATATATGCAAAAGTATAGTCCTTACACCTTTTAATTAAGAATAAGAATGACAGTTTTACTTTGTAATGAAAAATAAAACTAGCTTTCTGCTAGATTTTCTTACAATTAGTTTTCAACTATCTCACTTCTAAGAGAGTACTTGTGTGAATAGGAAATAATCCCATGAGAAGAAATTTTATTATCTGAAATTTCTATGCAAATTTAATTATTTTACAAAAAAACAAACCTTGTTTCATTTTTTTCTTTTCCCTAGCTTTTTTCTTTCAAAGCACTTTAATTTTCTTAATTTTATAACTTTATAACCTTATAACCTTTCATTTTTACTGAGAAGCCAGTGATGACTTTAAAACAGAACCCATTTTGGCTTGCCAGTCTTAAACTAAATGGTGTTGAAAATTCTCAAGTGCAACAATATCATTATATTATGACAATAAAAACGTTTCATTGTCATTGAGCCTTCATTGAACATTGCTGAATAGGGGAAAGAGAAAGCAGCCCAGACTTCATAAAATACAACTGTAATAATAAAACATTTTAGAAAGAATTATTTCAATATAACCTACAATATCCAATTTATGAGGGATTATATACAGTAGCATAGAGAAGGTACAATGAAATAAATACTTTTTAAATCTTTGGAAGAGTTGTGAGTTTCATAAGTGAATTTTTTCCTGAGAGAAATTTTGGAAGAAAAATGTGTCGACACATTCTGGTGACACTGACATTCTCTTTCAGGTCAAAAAGCCTAAATCTGTCTTCTCACTGTGATTTATTAATTTAACAAAAAAAAATTTGAGTTAAGGAAGTATTTGAGGTCATTATTGTTTTGGACAATGTGCTGTTCTTGAGATGTAAATTTCCATTAATTCCTGCAATCTAAGCTTCAAACAACTAAGCTTATGAAATCTTGCAGAATTGAACAGTGCATCAAAAATGTGTTAGAAATTAACAAACAGGCAAGTAATACAATAACTTTTACAAGCTGTAAATGAAACATTTGTCCAATAGATTTTCAAAGTTACCTGCCATTGAACTTCTGGTCATAGTTTTTCAGACTATACTATTATGACTTTACACTGTATGATCTGAAATACAATACATGTCAAGAAATAACATTTGATGGGACTGATATAAAAAAAAAATACATCTAAAAGGCCAGCTTGCAACTTTTCAGCAATAAGCTCTTGATGAATTGTTAGATATGGGAATGGTACCAAGAATTTGATTATATGAGATTAAATTAATTGTTCTGTGCTATCAGTAGTTTAAGGTATCAGCAATAATCATGTGTGTGTAGTTAATAACCACGATTTGGTAGAATACTATCTCTTCTTTAGCTCATATTGCAACACAAAACCTTTTAATGAATCTGTGTAGTCACAACTGTCCCTCATGTTACAGATTCAGAGACCAATAATGTATATGATATTTGAGACTTGACTGATACTTGAAAAGTCGTGACACTCAGGTGAAGTCCCTGGTGACTAGAAAGGGGAAACATTATGCCTGTTTTTGAAAAGAGCAGAAAACAGGATCCTGGGAACTAAGAATCTGTCAGCCTCACCTCTGTGCCTGGGAATATCCTGGAACAGACCCTCCTAGCAGCTATGCTAAGGCGCATGGAGGACAGGGAGGTGATTTGAGCCAGCCAGCATGGCTTCATCAAGGGCAAGTCTCACCTGACCAACCTAGTAGCCTTTTATGATGAAGTGACTACATTAGTGGAAAAGGGAAGAGCTATGGATGTCATCTATCTGGACTTCTGTAAGGCCTTTGACATGGTCACCTACAACATCCTGCTCTCTAAATTGGAGAGATATGGATTTGATGGGTGGACTGTTCAGTATATGAGGAATTGGTTGGATGGTGGCCTCCACAGGGAAGTGGTCAACGGCTCCATGATGGAGATGAGTGGTGAGTAGTGTCCCTCAGGGGTCTATAGTGGGATCAGTGTTGTTTAATATCTTCATCAATGACAAAGGCAGTGGGATCAAGTACACCCTCATAAAGTTTGCAGATGACACCAAGCTGAGTGGTGTGGTTGACATGCCTGAGGGACAGAATGCCACCCAGAGGGAGATGGACGATGTCAAGAAGTGAGTTCATGTGAACCTCATGAGGTTCAACAAGGTGAAGTGCAAGGTCCTGCACCTGGGAAGGGGCAGCATCTAATATCAATACAGGGGGATGAAGGGTTTAAGAGCAGCCCTGCTGAAAATTACTTGGGGTATTGGTGGATGAAAAGCTGCACGTGAGCCTTCAATATGCTCTCACAGTCCTGAAAACTGACTGTATCCTGGACTGCATCAAAAGCAGTGTGACCAGCAGTTCGAAGAGGGCAATTCTGTCCCTCTACTCTGCTCTGATGAGACCCTACCTGGAGTACTGTGTCCAGCTATGGAGTCCTCAGCATGAGAAAGACATGGACCTGTTTTTGAGCAGGTCCAGAGGAGGGCTACAAAAATGATCAGAAGGATGGAATATCTCTCCTATGACGAAAGGCTGAGAGAGTTGGGGTTGTTGAGTCTGGAGAAGAGAAGGCTCTGGGGAGACCTTATAGCAGCTTTTCAGTACTTAAAGAGGCTTTTAAGAAAGATGGGGCCAAACATTTTAGCAGAGCCTGTTGTGATAGGAGAAGGGGTAATGGTTTTAAACTAAAAGAGAGTATATTTAGACTAGATACAAGGACGAATTTTTTTACAATGAGTGTGGTGAAACACTGGAACAGGTTGATTGTATAGCCTTTATTTGGTCTATGTGGCAAGATTTTGGTAGCAAGGGAGCTACAGAGGTGGCATCCTTGAGAAGCTTCTAGAAGCTTCCCCTGTGCCCAATAGGGCCAATGACAGCCAGTTCCAAGACATATCTGCCAGTGGCCAAGGCTGAGCCCATCAGTGATGGTGGTAGTGCCTCTGTGATAACATATTTAAGAAGGGGGAAAGAAAAAAAACCTGTGCAATTTCAGCCAGGACAGAGGAGTGAGAATATGTGAGAGAAATGACACTGCGAGGTCAGTGAAGAAGAAGGGGCAGGAGGTGTTCTCAGTCATCAATGCAGACACTACTTTGCAGCCCATGATGAAGACCATGGTGAGTCAGGCTGCCCTCCTGCAGCCCATGGAGGTTAATGGTGGAGCAGATACCCACCTGCAGCCCATGGAGGACCTCATGCTGGAGCAGGCGGATGCACCTGAAGGAGGCTGTGACCTTGTGGAAACCCCACACTGGAGGTCCTGGAAGGACCTGAGGAGAGAAGAGCCCATGGTGAGCAGGTTTGCTAGCAGGACTTGTGACCCTGTGGGGGACCCACACTGGAGCAGTCTGTTCCTGAAGGACTGCATCTCAAGGAAGGCAACCACACTAGAGCAGTTCATGAAGAACTGCAGCCTATAGGAAGGACTCACATTGGAGAAGTTCGTGGAGGACTGTCTCCTGTGGGAGGGACTCCACACTGGAGCAGAGGAAGAGTGTAAGGAGTCTCCCCCCGAGGAGGAAGGAGCAACAGAGACAACGTGTGATGAATTGACTACAACTCCCATGACCCATCCCTCTGAGTCACTCAGGGGGAGGAGGTAGAGAAAATAAGGAGTAAAGTTAAGCCAGGGAAGAAGGGAGCAGCGGGGAAAGGTGTTTTTAACATTTGACTTTAGTTTTCATCACCTTACTCTGATTTTGTTGATAATAAATTAAAATAATTTCACATGTTGAGTCTGTTTTGCCCATGATGGTAATTGATGAGTGATCTCTCCCTGACCTTACCTCAACCCACAAGCCTGTAGTCATATTTTCTGTCCAGCTGAGGAGGGCAGTGATAGAGCAGCTTTGGCAAGTACCTGACATGCAGCAAGGGTCAACTCACCACAATGCCCCATTCCTGGAAACATTCAAGGTCAGTGTAGATGGATGTCTGAGCAAGCTTAGTCCTTGCTTATTGCAGGGGAGTGGGACTAGATGACCTTCCAACCCAAACTATTCTACATATTATATGTCTAAAATTAATTTTTATATGAATCTGTGTATATGATGAAATTCTATATGAAAACATAAAAAGCATTTGTTTATCAAAGGCAAATATGCATGTCAGATTGGGATATAGTTGGCTTCTTAGACATACATAGACAAACATGTTCCCTCACCTAATGGTATTCACAATACTGAAGTAATTTATTGCAGGTGCAAAGCTATTCACTTAAAAACACTCCCTTGAAAAACTGTGATTGCTGAATGTAACAGTGACAAACTTCTGAAGATATAGGCTGCCAGACTAGCCAACACCTATGCAAAACTAGTTACTCAAATACTTAGGATGTTCAAATGTAGTCCTTAGATCTGGCACTATTTACACAGCTAACTGTCAACAAAGCTGAGGGATCTTAGTTCAGGGAAAATACAAGGTGATGCTCCAACTACAGGAGTATTGTTCTGTAGGGACAATTAGGAGACTGTGTTTTATTGTCCTAAACTGAAGCACTATTGCTGAAGTCAGCAAAAATCTGCTGTTGACTTCAGTAAGAGCAAGGATTAATACCAATTTACTACATTTGTAAAACAAGACATGCTTTGAATTTTGTTCATATTCTAAATTGATTTCACCCTTATGGAACAGTTAACTTGAAAGAGCAGCCTCCTTATGAATTTTCTCTCTCAAGAAATGAAATCTATATAGCACCTTACAGATTATTTTATGTTCAATGAATTTTCCATTGTATTATGACTGATTACACTGAAAATATATTAAAATTAGTAAGATATATGTCTTTAGATGAAATCCACAGCTACAAACTTTTTTTTAGATTGGCAAGGACAAGTCATTAATAACTTCAGAATTGAGTTGTTCAACAGAATTCTAGTCAATTCTGCCAGCTCCCAAGAATTTACACTTAATCTGTCTTCCTTGTTTGACTTCTACCTTTGGCAAAACTATTACATTTCAGCCAGTGACCCATTTTCACAAATGTTTAAAGTTACATTTAAGAGTGGGAGAAAGATGAAAGAAAGCAGTGTTTCCAAATTGCAGATATTAATTTCTATGAAAAACTCCAGTTAGCTGCCTGAAAATATTTGCATTTGTTACAGAACTGTAATACAGATTGGCTTTAAACTTCACAATATCAGTAACCCAAATTCAATAGGTTTGGGAATCCTGACCGTATACTTTCTCATAGCAAGATGCTTTGTGGTGGAAAGCCAATGTCATTATTTACGTGTGTATGAGCTGGAATAGATACCTGTCACAAATCTTCCCTTGTAGGTTTCCCCAGCACCAACTAAGAGACTTTCATTCTGGTAAGTGTGTATAGTTCAACACACAAATGTGCCAAAATTAAAGGTTCTTGAAAGATATTGGTCCTTAGTAGGTCCACATCTTCTCATTTTTCTCACCTTATGTTTTACCCAATTGAAGTTTACAAAACTTATACGTAATTTGATTCTTTCCTTTTTTTGGCTTCCAAGAAGCCCTCAAAAATAATCTGTCATTTTGAACAACACTACATAGAATTTATTACTTTCCACCAATATCACAGATAATAGATTAATGCTTCAGAATTGGATAAAGATTGATTAGAGGGATGTGGTTCCAGAACCCTGAACAAAAATTTATAAACTGTTACCTGATAAGTAACACAATTAGTTGGTAGAGAGTTGAACATTGTGATAAGTCTTTAAAAAGCCAGCTGAGGAGACTAATTTTATATGGCACTCTCTAGGAATCCTTTTCGGAGAGTATGTATTGCTGTGTTATCTTCACCAAAAACAGATAAATAAGGAAACAAAATAATAGAGGAGAGAGATATTCAGAATTTCACCAGGTTTCTCGCTGTGTTTATTGTACTTCAAAAAGTGTTAAAATTCTGGGCACCTGCTGAACTGACAATTATAGTAAAAAAATCTTAAATATTAGCCATTTACTTCAAGACATTAGCATGAGTTTCCAGGAATATTACGTAATTTGGACATATTGTAAATCTCCTTTGTACTAGACTGCTTGTGGCGGTTGAATTGAATCCTTGAAATGGGTGTTCACTCCATCTGATATTAAGGCTGACTAAGTTTCCATGGACCAAAAGGAAAAGCTATTAGGGGAGTTGAAGCTCTGCCATATCAGCTTATGTAAAAGAGGTAGTATATGTAATATATGTAGATGTTATATTGGCTGTTTCCGTGTTTTTGCTGTTGCCCTAATCGCTGCCATAGCAATCTTCTGAATATTTTAAAACAAAAAGTTGCAGTTGACCCTGCCCTTATCATGTCTGTAAAACAAATATTCTCAGTTGATTACAGTATGCTTGAAAGCACACTGACAGCTGCTCAGATATTATCTCTGAGGTAAGAAAGATATCTTTCAGTGTATTGCATTCTTTCACATTTATGAAGCAGGTGAAAAAATGCCATGGACAGCTGCCCAGGGAGAAGAAACAAAACTCTGCAAGCAATCCCAGCCACACCCTGTTTCCTCACACCACCCTTTTGTTCAATGTGACATTATGTAGGAGTCAACTTTTTGACATGACATTACAATTCCTACGGAATACAAGGAAAGTCTGAAGGCAACATATTTTCTTAAGCACTTTTGTTCCATTACTCATCAGTATCTATTGAAATTTACTGAAGAAGGAAACAATTAGTGTATTTTCCCAAGATTACATTTGCAATGCAAAACATTACTGAAATCTTGAAATCATTTTGCAGTTGATAAAAATCTGCACTATATACATACATACATATATATATGTCAGACTCAAAAATTTAATAATCTAATAAGGCATTGATATGTAAAAACAAGAACTTATGAATTGGATTCAATACACTTGCTGTTTAGTGATGAGTTGACTGTGATTTTTAATATGTATATAAACTGAACATCTCTTGCAAGTCTAACAGAGACTTTTTTTGTTGATTTCTTTGCCTTACACTTGAATCACACATCTAGCAAATTTCTGTGTTCTTGTATTTAATCTAATTTTCTTGAATTTATACATTCCAACAAAATATATTTTTTGAGATCAACTGAACTATTGAAGAGTTTTAAGGATTGATGATACTTTTTGATTTTGATTTCCCTTGTTAATTTTGAAAATGTTACAATTGAGCTTTGGAGATATATCTTCTGCAGGTCAGCTACATTTAAATAATTATTACCTATAGTTTATCAGTGTAGGTTTATTCCAGCAGCCAATTTTTTTCTTGTCTCCTGTAAGCAAGAAAAACAGATGATGAAGAAAAAGGGAAAGAAAAAAAGAAAGATAAAGTTTATAAGGCAATTTTTATTTCTCTCATGTTTCAAGACATCCGTTGACTACAAGTTCTTGACAGTGAGCTAGGAAATAGTATGCTTGTGGTATATTAAATTGGATGGGACCTTTGCAGCAGGCAAAATAGTTGTCAAATCATTTAAGGGAAATACTTGAGAATCTGTCAGAGAGATGTTACATAGTTTTCAGAGAACAAAGAAACTGTAAGATGTGTTGGGGTGAGAAGCTAAGGAAACTTTCAGCTGCTTCTCATTCTGTGCCAGCCAATGGATAAATAAAACTTCCATGACTAGACATGACCTGTTGACTTCTACCTTAACTCAGTCAAATGAATTTCAGTAAATATAGAAAAAAACTTTTAAAACATGTCAAATGCCTCTAAAAGATATTAAATTATATTAAATTTCCACATGAGAAATGGCTTTTGAACCATTTATACATGCAGTCTGAATAGGCTGTTGCTTGGTCTGGATATAAATTCAGCATGTACACGTAAAGTAGTTTTTACTTGCTGTTGTGATAATTACATGAGGAAATGTGAGCATGGAAATTAATATGTTTGAGGAATTAAGTGGAAAATATTTTATAGTCTTTCAATAAATATGTAGTATGTTTTTATATTAAACCGAAAAGAATTGTAAATTATTAAAGACATTTCAAAACTGTCAAGCTTTGATTTAAGACTGTGACATAAAATCATTCTTTGGAAAGTCAGATTTTATAGATTCTCTATTTATTTGAATGATTGATAATAATGCTAAGGCTAAATTGGCAACATCTACACTGCTTTTACTGTATAAAGTTCTCTAATATAGGAATTTCAGACTGGAAAATACTGCCTGGGTGAGAGAATTCAGTGTTTTTTTATTGCTGAAAATCATGAATCTCCAGTAAACCTACAGCACTGTAAAATAGTATCATTTCAATGTTCTTGTGAACTATTACTTGAAGATTAATTTAATTTTTAAAGTTCTAAACAAAGTTAATTGATATTTAAGATTTTAATTGCAATCACATCATTGAAAGTTGCTAGTGCCAGTTAAAAGAATTGCTCAGAATGAATGGATCTAAAATTAATTACCAAGAGAACAGTGGACAGAATTTCTGTGAAGGCTCTGAAACCTGTATCTAAATATATGCTGCTTGGTATTTCTGAAGGCACTGCAAAACTTTACCCCTAGCCTCATGAGTCCTCACAAACTTACCTTGGATAAACATTTATGGTTGTTATATATTAATGTAAATGAAATCAACTGCAATGTAAGCCAAAATAATGTAGATTTGCCTCTTTTTAAATTTTTTGGTCACTGATTTTCACACATGACATTTTCAGAGCTCTGGGGGAGAGAGCGGGAAAGATTTCAATCAGGGATCTGGAAGGGACTCATACAAATTCCATTTTGCAGCCAGTTACAAATGCTTCCATATTTACTCTCAGAGACATAAAAGCAAGGAAAATTTTGTGGCTAAGGTCCTTCTAGACTGACATATTTCCAATTTCCTAATAAAGTAGGAATGATAACACTTAAAAAAAGCCCTTTTAGTTGGAAACACGAGCAAGAAAGACGCTGCTGTGCTGTGATTAGTTAAAAAGGGTTTAAGACATGAGTGTTTTCCAGGAGCTGGAGTTTGCCATTGTAGGTACATCTGTGCTACAAGTAATGTCAGGAGTTAGTAAATTAACAAGGTCATTTGCCTTGGACAATAGAAAATAAAAAAGCTTCATTTTGCCCTAAAGAAAAGTATTTCTATGCATTTATCATCAATTAAAATACCTGGAGTAAGAAGTGCAAGTGTTTGCATTTACTGACTAATCTGTAGAAGGTACAGATTATTCTGTATAGTCTGGATTTTTCTTGGTCCAATTAGCTGTTTATTTGATAATGTTAGTTACACAGCAAATACAGACATTCTTGTATTTTTCTACTGATTTATTTTTAATAACTATGAAGGTTTGCATTGTTCTCTTCCAAAATAAATATGTTGATAGTAACATTTTGTAAGAGTGGTTAGTTATCACAGTTGCCTGTGAGCAAAATGGTTCACCTAAAAGGTCAACTTCGTTTAACATTTCAAATCTGTGTTTCAGTTTCAAGTGCTTCTGTAGCAACAGTCACAGTTCTTTCTGGATTCAGTTCAGTTTAGGAGCTGTAGAGTAATGATAAGACCTCAGTGGGCTCTATGGCTCCACTTCAAATGGCAATTACTTTAAGCTTATCCAAAGCTTCTGTGATAGATTCAGTATTGAGAAATTAGGCTGAAATATTCAAACCAGCAGGATTTTTCATCAGATCTAAATATTCTGTGCTTTGGGTTGGATCACAGCTGGAAAACCTAGTTGTCACACTTTCTGTCTTCACTGAAGAACAGAAATCAAATAATCTATGAGAAAAGTATCCCAGAAATCTTGGTTTGTGGGGTTTTTTTACTGAAATTTGATTATATTCTATTTTTTTTTCCATTTTTTTTATGGCTTTACTTTATGTGTCTGTCCAAAAACACCCTTGAGAAAAGTGATGCATCTGTTAGATACTCAGTCTGAGATGAATCTGGAAAAGAATTGCTATAATAAATCTGTTGCTACAGACAGTTCTTATTTGAGCTTATTTGACCTGAGGGCATGACAATGAGAAGTCATGCTAACACTTGTAGAGGAATTTCCTGTTAAAATACATGTATTTTAACTCAACTCCCACCCATGTTGTGTATCTAGATGTTGTGAAACACTACTATCTTTCATCACAGGCAAGTTTCTGACCCAAATAACTGAAGAACACTGGAATTCAGAAGAGTAAAAATGCAGAAAACAAAAATTAAGATATGCTTCAGAGATACTGCAGAAGACCAGATGGAGAAATATTGAAAGTTATTATTTCTACTAAAGAGGTTAGCTGAACAACTGGTCAGGAACCATACATCACCGGTATATCATGACTGTTTTGTGGTTTGACTGCTCAGAGATGCCCTGTTTTTCATACTTCATTTCATATTTTTTAAGCCAAGGAAATAATAGAAATCACAGATATATATCACACCTGAACTCTGAAAAGAGTGACACTCCTAAAAATTGATGTATAAAAAAAGAGAAATTTGTTCCTACTGAAAGGTTGAACAGGAAGCATTTTCATATACCTTGAAAACATGATAGATTTTTTATGTTTCAACATAGGGCTACAGTTTGGCATATTTTTGTATGAACTATTTTGTTCATCAGTGACTATGATAAAGAACCACTCTTACAAAATGTTACTATCAACATATTTATTTTGGAAGAGAACAATGCAAACCTTCATAGTTATTAAAAATAAATCAGCAACAAAATACAAGAATGTCTATACTTCCTGTGTAACTAACATTATCAGATAAACAGCTAAATGGACCGCTGAAGAGGAAAAATCCAGACTATACAGAATAATCTGTACCTTCTACAGATTAGTCAGTAAATGCAAACACTTGCATTTCTTACTCCAGGTGTTTTAATTAAGCATAAATGCATATGCTTAGATCCATTTCTGGCCAACACTATCCTAAAATATGTGTTTTATAGCAATGCAACAATAAAGAGTTGGAAAGAAAGGAGGGTAAGTATTCTTCTTGATCTGATCCTAGATTGTTCCACAATAGAAAAAAAATATTTTTTTCTTAAAATTGGAAAAAACATCTTTAACAAAAAAGTTTTCTTCTTTGTGCCCATTGTTCTCCCTTTCAATTGTATTTCCATTTACAGAAAAGAAATTCAAGGAGAGTATTGGGATTACCACTGAATCTACAGTAATTAGTATTTATTCATTTTTTTTCAGGGTGAAGAGTGTATATACAGAAAGTCAAAGGAAGAGAGAATGAGACTGGCCTCGTCCTGCAGTGGTTTGCAGGATTTAAGATCATTGAGGAGATTGAAAAGCAACATGATGATTGGGTGAGTTTATGAAGTGGGTCATAAAAATGGATTTGATGAGGTGGAAAAAGAGAGAAAAGAGAAAATTATTAACTTAGTCATATCAAGAGTTACTTGGACATTTCCTAATTTTACAATTAAAAATATAATTAATAAAATATTAACTATTTTATAAAATATTTCCTTTCTCTTGACAACAGCTAGAGAGAAGGTTTAGGAGGATAAAATGAAAGAAGGTTGAAAAAAATCTGCAGAAACTGTTAATCACGAGATTATATTGTTTAAGTACCTTTATGGAGAGAAAGTAGGTTCTGTCAAAACTTTCAAGTCAGAGGGAAGAAAAACATAAGATGATGCCTCACATGTATGCAATTTGGAAACAGGTCTCAATTTTCTCACAATAAAGTTCAATAGCTAGTGGAATGGTTCATAGAGTGGCAGTGAGTTCTCCAGCTGGTGTTTATTGAAATGAAAACCTTCACCTGGGGAAGAAATTATTTAGTCACACAAAGGATATCGTGCTTCAAAGTTCCAGAGGTCATCTAAGGAACAGAAGCTGTCTGATGATGAGAGAGACTCCCTTTTGATATCTGCAATCTTGTTGTGTGAAGATCTGACTCATTCAGAGGAACTTTAGATAAACATCTAAAGAGTGAAATTAAACTGGAACTCTGAGTCATTTGAGACACACCCATCTTTGTTGGAATCTTTTGGAAGAGTCTCATTTAACTCTGGAAGTAGGGGAAAGTCATCATTACTTTCAAATTTAAAAATTATTTTAAAACTCAAAGCAAGAAGCCATGTAAATAATAATTCCATGTTTTGGTAAAAATAAAATCTGGTTTTGGTTAAGTGTATTTTAAATAACATACAGTAGCTGTTTGGATAAAAGTCACACCTACATATAGTAGCCCTGAATATGGCTCTCATGTCAAGAATTTTAGAAGTTCATATCTAGGCTTCTTAGTGTTAATGATGTCAGACTGTTGCTATGTCTCCATGATCACTGGTCAAGAGACCTGTGTTCATTCCATGTGCTTTACCAGGTGGCTGAACAACATCCAGATGTGATTTGAAGGGAGGTTGTTTCACTAAATGCTGTGCTATGTGCAAATAACACTATAACCCCTACTGAAAACACAGCACCTTATTAAAAATGCTTGCATAGCTTTCAGATCAGGTCTGAATGGTGTCATTTTGGTCTCCTACAGGTTGCAAGGCTGTAAAGTGTCTTGCAAATGTGATGGTGAGATTCATGCCAGTGTCCTTTTGATGGGAAAATTCTAATAAAAAAATCTTTCACTGTTATTTGAGCAAATGCAGTAGCATGTAGATGATCTGATTAATAGGAAAACATTTACACCTGAAAGGATAAGGATAATTTAAAAAGGATGCCTAAACTACAGACACACACATGCACATACTCACAAATACATGTACTATTAAAGTACAACATTTTTTGCTGTAAATGTAAAGAAAATTCTGAATGTAAAGAGCATTAAAGTGAGTATTAGGCAAAGGTGTGAAATTTAAGGATAGAGATTTAGTCCTTGTTGTTTTTTATGAATTCAGGCTCCAGTTCAGTTAAGCACTTGAGCATATGCATAACATTATATATGTGAGAGACATTAATACTTGCTTGAAGTTATGCATATGCTTAAGTTCTTAGTTGAATTTGGGATTTAATGCAATTTAGCTTTAACGTGTCTTTTGTTTTCTGCTTAACTACTTTTATATCGCCTTTCAGAGCAGAACTAATAAGAGCAGTGTTAAATACTCATTTTAACATATTGCATTTATTATACAAGATATACCTATAGCTATTATTTCCTGTATACCTATGTAGAAACAGAGAGAGTTTCAGAGCTTCTCTGTGGGTGCACAACTGTCCCAGGAAGGTATATGAAAAGTAATTCAGACAATTTGCTTCATATTCTCTGTTCTAATTACTGCTCTGCAATGCTTTTCATTCCTGTGAAACATTTAAACAAGTTCAAACCTCCATCCCAAATTTGGCAAGCTAGATTAAATCTGAAGCCATGTCAAGGTCTGATAATTCTTGATCAACTATTAAAAAAATATTTCCACTTCTGCTTTTCTTGGTTTTAAGTTAGAACTAGAAGTAGAACTCCTGAAATAACATGAGAGCAAGCACCAAGTTCTGTATGAATACAATTTTTTAAAGCAGGAGGCAATTCTTATTATGATTTGTCAACAGTTCTAAATAATACTTGTCGACAGGTAATAAAAGCTTGACACAACCTGAGGAAACTGTGCAGGTGGGCAAAGGAGAGTCTTAGGGCATTTTACCAGGGCTGCTCTGAATCATGCTGGTGATTCAGTGCAGTGGGGAGGGCTGTGGATTGTGACGGTATTATGCCCCAAGTGTTATTACTGCGGCCTTCAGGAGAGAGCCTGCTTGTGCCACTTGAGGATTCACCTGCTCTGAAACAATACAGGTGGATTCAGGACTTTGCAGCACTGATTCACCAATGTGCCACAGATTTAACTGAAGTGTGGTCCGCCTGTTACCTGTAAGTCTATTGATTGTGTGTGTTTTACATTGCACTTGTTCACTCTAAATTAGGTGTTTGCAGCACTAAGTGCATCGCTAGGAGTGGTTGAGCAAAATCCAGCAAAATATCCAGGAAGAATGCAAATAAAGTACTATAGCATTTAAGAAACAAAGAGTGAGGAACAATCCTGCCCACCCACTCTCTGGAGAGGTTACAGAGTTGGATCTCTATGCCAGTAGCAGAAAGAAATATTTAAATCAAGTTTATAATTTAAATGTTTCAAATTACTTTTGCTCACCATCTTTCAGGCATTCAAAAATCTAATCTTACAATGACTAAAAAGCTTAACAGAGGGAACACGGGTGGTGCTGGTTTTTGGACCTGTCCTTGGTAAGGGTGGATTAGTAGGGACACTAAGAAACAGTGGAACCATCACTCTCACATGATACTATGTACCACTGAAAATTTTACCACCTTTTGCTGCAGCATGCATGAGCCTTGCTTTCTCTCAAATATGCATTAAGCAATATGGTGACACTGGAAGAGCATGTTCATGCAGTGCTGTGGAGAGGCCTCAGATAAGGCTGACAACGCTTTCCTTGGGAGTTGAGTAGGAATCTCTCACCCTTGGCCTTGCTGAAGATAAGCTGAGGTCTTGAACCTGCCTGGCCATGTGCCCCACTGATCTTGACCCTGACCCACTGGTTGACTTCCCAGCCTGACTTCAGTCATCACCATGGTCTTACCTGGTGCTCTGGGCTTCAGACTGATGGTTGATATCATTACACAGTTTTCCTCTGGGGAAAGAAAAAAATACCTCCTGGAAAGGCTGAGCTGGAGGAGCCAGGGTGTCTGGCTGTTGAATGCAAGGCCAGTTCCCAAACCGCTTGTTTTAACCAGCTTAAAACAAGCTGTTCTGCCCTGCTATTTAAGCCATGCTTTTCCATCATCTATTCTGGCCCCTTTTCTGGGAGCTACATTTTTCATTTCTGCTGTGTCAGGAAGCTCTTCTCTGCTCATTCCAGAAACATCTCTGTATCTGTTGTCTTAAACCTGGAAAATGTTTGGGGGACCGTGGGGTATAAAGGAAGGGGAAGTCAATATCATCTTTTTACCACACAGCCCTTGGGTCTCCTCTCCTACCCCTTGCTAGGTGATAGACAAAGGACAGTGCAGCTGTGTGAAGATGATATACATGTTGTTTACCACATCTGGAAGGTGGTTATCTACGGGAACATGAGGGCTGTAAAAAGAAAAGGAGGGAAGAGGCCTGAGGGATGCACTGCAATTCCCAGACCAATCTGCTTCAAGCATCCGGAAATACAGTAAGAGTAGATTTTCTTGTGGTATTTCTTCAGCTCAGATTGGAGTGCTGTCTGGAAATGGGAAAGTAATAAAGCTTATGCAAACATTCCAGTAATACAAAGAGAGGTTTGGTTCAACAGTGGTAATGAAAGGAGATGTATTTGGGCTCTTATTTTATTCAGTTAGGCTTGCACTTTTTTAACAGTTGAATGTTGATTGGCATATGCTTATTTGCCCAGTAAGAGCTAAATAGAGATCATCTAATCTTTTTCATAGCAGCTGCTCTTTAAACAATAAGAGATAATAGTGACTTGTGCAGTATTAGAGTCAGATACTTCTGAGCCAGTGACTGAGGCATGAAAAATACTCATTCTGTTTACCAGGGTGGTGAGACACTTAGTTGCTTAAATCTCCACACGAGAGTCTGTTCCTGAATTCAAAGATCACTGATAATTATTTCTTTACTCCGTACAAATAAGTTTAAGATTCTTTTGGACACAGTGGATGTGGCACTTGTGCATTACACATAAATTTATCAAATGTGTCAAGAAGTCTGGCAATTGTTTTTGGTATGGACTTCAACACTTAGCACAGTGCACCTAAATATGATGTATCATGTCAAAACTAAGTAGAGAATCTTTTCTAATAGGGTTTATGCTTTTCTTCTAAGTAGCATCCTGCATAATGGGCCAGAGGACAATATTTTAGTGAAGATTGTCCTTTCCCTTGGAGTGCTTCAGAAACAGTTTCTTTCCTGTATAAACCTAATTAATTAAAAATGCAGGCCCTTTATTGGTGTGGGTGGTTTATTGTCTGAGTTCAAGGTGTGATATTTATTGGCTTTGACATCTGTGCTATTTCAAATCTTGTAGCAAACTACATTCTTGCCATTAAAATATTTCAAAGCTATGGTTATAAATCAAAGTAAATGACAGTTTAAAAGTAGGCACAGATGAAATAGTTGTGTTGTTCTATCCTGAGCACAGCCCATCGGTATTTCCTTTCCACTGCAGCTGGCCAACTTTCTAATTTAATCACTTTCTTTTTCTTCTTTCCCCAAAGAGTGAAATCTATCAAAAGAGCAAGGTTGGTCAAAATATTCTCTCTCCAAAGCTAACAGGACTAAGCGGGTTTATTTTACAATGGGAAAGTGACAGCTCAGCTGCAGAGCTCATGGTGAAGTCATGAGGGACAAAGAAGAGACTTAAATGTTGACCTGCACCTACACACAGTTGCTGCTACATAATTTAGCCTGAGGTGTCTCCTCTCTTCTTCCATAGTCAATACTGATCTGTTTTAATACTTAGCCAATAAAAAGGCACATAAAACCATATAATTTCTTGTATGTACATTTTTTAATTAGTTCAGGGATGAGTGAATGTAATTTCACCCTGCTTTATATATTTGATTTTGTATATGGATAAAGGAAGGGCTAAATTTTTAAAAAAAACCAAACATAAATGCAAACCACTCTAAGCTGCACATGTTATTCAGTGAGTCATATTCCCACTTCTGAGGTCCAAATATATGTATATCTATTCAGTGTAGTTCAATTTATTGCTCCTTAGCCTCTGCGTAGATGGTTCTCCTCTAAAATGCCTGCATACATAAATGCATACCACTCATAATAATTTAAGACTGCCTGTATCCAGACATGAGAGAAAGACCTCAATTCTAGTGAGATTTCTGCTCAGTTTCCAGACCAGAGAAACTCATGGGCATTTTTCGACAAAACTTAATGCAATACCATCTTGTTTATTCTCAGCTGTCAGGAGTCAGCTATTACTATTCTTAACAAAAAATTGTGGAAAATCAGTTTTCCAGATTATTTTAAAATTACCTATTCAGTAACATCTCCTCTGAAATATTTCTGTTCCTAATATTCTTAAATGGCTGGATGTTTAGAAAGGGTTTAGGACCTAAATGCTAACTAACTTCTGAAGGAATGTTTAAATAGTTTTTTTAACTGCTCTACTGAAACTTGTTATTGTTGGAAGTGGCATTCAGAGCAGGAGAGAATGAGCACACTTCATAACAGTTGTTACCTACAGAAATATTATCAATGCCTGGGAGAAGATGTGTTTTGCTTGTTTAGATCTAGGGTGCGATCTCTAGTAAGAACAGTCTAGTCCAGTGTGAATAGAACTTCACAGGGTTACAAATGCATCACAAGTCCTGAGGCTCGTTTGCTATGTGAAGCTATGCTAACAAGGTTTCGTTACTGTTTTTGCCTCCCTCTTGTTTCATACACCTCCACTTGATGGCGGAAAATACCAGGATAGTAATTTAAGGCCTGAAAATCAGCCTAACAAAACCACTATGGTTTCCTCAGGCTTTGGAGCAGTTTTTAGTTCCACATCCATTTGCCAGTCATTAGAATTTTCCTCAAAACTTTTGCCCAATCCAGTTGGAAATAGCTAAGGCATCTGTACAATAACGCACACAAGATGTGCATTGCTTAATCTAAATTAAAACAAAACCCTTTCGGTCTTCATCACTGATGCACCATATGCTAATATAGAAAATATCATGCCTGAAAACTGCTGGAAAACACACTTCTTTTAATGGAACTCAAAATCCTGTCAGTTAAAAGTCAGTAAAGAAAATCTCTGACTGCTTGTCTTTAGGAACCTCTGTGTGATGTTGAAGCAAGAAGCTGCAAACAGTAGCTGCCAACCTGGCTAGGATTCCTAGAGCAATCTCCTGAGATCAGTGCTCTGACAGGTCACATCCTCTATCTGGCACCACCATTCCCTATTTTCATTAAGACTTCCTTTTCCATGTTTTCTTTGTTCTTCTTGCTTGAGCCAAAAGAAACAAGAGGGCAGTAAAGCACAATTTTAGCTGAATATGAATTTTATCATTTTACCACTGCATTACACCACTTACCAAGTATTTAGGTTCTGTTCTGCTAGGAAAAAAACACGTCAGGATTTAAAGGAAGGCTGTGCTAAGTTTTAGCGCACAGAATATAAAGTGTACATGTGAATTATTATTCCTTCAGACTAAGCAAATCCATATGATATTATGACTTCATATAGTCTTCACCAGTTCCTCATACAAATCTCAGTGGAAAACCATCTCTTTTCAAATCTTTGTCCCTTTATCCAAACTAGAATTTTTAACAGCTAAAAAATAATTAAAAAAAAAAAAAGTCAGTGAAATGCTGTTTCTCACATAGCAGAGAAATCAGCACTTGAGACCAAATAATTAAATGGCAAAGCGAAATTGAGAACTACAGGTAGATCATAAAGAAGCATATTTACTGTAACTTCATTGAGATCCATTTTTAATTTCTTTACCATTCCTGGAGAGTGGTTAGCCTGATGGTACCCAGAGCTAAACCTTCCTTTACTTACCTCTCTTCCCTAGTCCATCCTGGTAGGTAACCTCTCTGCAGAGCCAGCTGCCTTTCTGTCTGCACCAGAGTTCTTGGACTGTAATTGTGCATGAGGCTGGGAAAGTGTTTACATGGAAATATTCTTTTATAAGACTGATGTGGGCAATCTATTCCACAGTGACCATTGTAATTGGAACCATGACGTATGGAGAAAGTTGGTACAGAAAAGTCTAGCTACTGTCCATTGCTGAAATGTAGTCCTCCTCTTCCTCCCTGCGAGTGTGTTCCCACCAATTTCTTTGACCTGACATGAGTGTTTGTTGGACCTTTTAGTCTTGACTTGATTCCAGAAGTCAAATTAGCATGAAATTAGCCCTAAAAAAACACATATGTGCCCTTATGCCAGTTATATCCCAGAAACTGGGTGGGATCAGGAAAATCGCTGCCCAGAGGAAGGGTGTGGGGGGAATGAGAAATGGTAAAGAGGAGGAAATGAGGCTTTCTCATTTGACAGCAGCTTGTGTTAAGTTAGCTAAGTTATGCTTTGAAACTGTTCTTCCTTAGGGAGATTCAGCCCGTATCTCAGTGTTATAGTTTGAAAGGGGCAGGCAAAAATCTTATTGGCTTTTGCTGCCAGGACCCAATGAATAAGGGGTGGAGTTTAGGACCCTGTTGTGAAAAAGGGTCTGAGGTGTCAGGTGTCAGGTGTCAGTATTCCACCCATTTCCTGCCAAACTCTATAAAAGCCAGGAGGACTGGGGACTTCTCTCGGTCTCTTCGGTCTCTTCGTTGCTTTTCTCTCTTCCGCTGCTCTCTGCTGCCACACTTCCTTGCCTGCCGATCGCCACGTGGAGCCAGCCCGGAGGAGAGGCCCAGCTTTTGGCTACCAGCTCGCCACGTGGTCTGCAGCATTCCGACTGCACCGAGTGCTGGGGGTTTGGACTCTTTTCTTCCCATCGGCTTTGCAGTGAAGGACCTTTCAGCAGCCTGTATCGCCGGTCATCTGAGCTCGGGTTGTATATATTTGTATATATACATTTTCCCTTTTTCCCCACCTGTTACTATTCTCCCTGTGCCATTAAATTTGTTATAGTTTTTAATTTCCAACCTGAGCCTGTCTTCCTTACTCCCCTTCTATTTTTTTGGGGGGGGAGTGATAGAAACAAAACTCTGTCTGGTTTGTGGCTTGCCGTGGCCGTTTGCTAAACCAGCACACTCAGCCAGTCTCTGCAGGCTGCCTGATGCAAAGAAACAGGCAGTTCCAGGGCATGCTTCATCTCATCCTGAAGTATGGATATAAAGTAGGGCAGGTAATCTGTGTTCAAACAGTGCCTTTTGCTGCCCTGTCACTGCAAGGAGAGCAGAAGGTGACTTCCCTCAGTTGTACCCCTCTGCACTGACACTGTCCAAAACCAGTTGAGGAAAATCCTACCCATAAAATTTTAGATAGTGGTGAAGACCATTGTTATGGTTGGAGGGGACAGACAAATTCGATGGTTTTGCTGCAAGGACCCAAAGAGCATGGAGTTTAGGACCCTTTGTGAAAAGGGGTCTGGCATGGAGAAAGCTGAGGAGTCGGTATTCCCACCCACTTCCTGTCAAACTCTATAAAAGTCAGGAAAACAGGAAGTTCCTTCCCCTTTCTTTCTGCTCTCCTTCTCGTCGCCATGTGGAGATGTCCTGGAGAGAGAAAGAGCCCTGTCTTTGTTACCAGCTCACCACGTGCTCTTCAGGATCCGAATCCATCAGGTGATGGGCAGAGCTCTGGACCCTTTTTCCTCCTTTGTCTTTGCCATGAGGAACTTTTGGGAACTTATATCGGTGGTTATCAGAGTCGGGTTGTATATATTTGTATATATTTTCTTCTTCTCCCACCTGTTACACCCCCTCCTTGTTTCATTAAATCTGTTCTAGTTTTAACTTCCAACCCTTAAGCTTCTGTTCCTTATTCCCCTTCTATCTTCCCCCAAGGGGGTGGAGGGGAGTAACAAACAGCAAGCTTTGTCTCTGGATGTGGCTCACCCTGACCACTTAAAATGAGATAACCATAAAGTAGCTAAGGAGAGGGAAGGACTTTAATAAAATTAGCTCAACACTACTGAAGGACAGAGGTACTTTGGAGTTGGTTTTGTACTTACCAAATGTGTGATGTTGTCATTGAGAGGGAGCCACTAGAGGATTGAGGACAACCGTCTGCTGGAGCAGTCTCAACCACCTCCCTAGCTGTTCCTCTGACAGTGAAGGGCAGGGTTGATGCTAAAGATTGGACTATGTCATGTTATGCCATGCCACCTCCTCCTTAGCTTGACAGATTAACATGAATGGAAGGATAGGAAATAAAAGCTACCAAGAGGCAACACCTCTCAATCACCTTGAGTAAACTTCCTGGGAAGTGAAGAATATTGTGAAGTTTAACTTACAGGCAGAGTTTCTTCCAGCCAGAGGGCAAAAAGAGCTAGCTTCTGGCATTCAGGAAACTGGTTCTCCTCGTTGAAGTGACAGTGACAGAAATACTGTGGCTTCCTCTCTTCTCCTGTGTGGACAAAGGGATTTTAAAGCAGGCAAAGGGAGTTGGTGCTGAATTGGTCTGACGGTTACATGATTGTGACTATAAGGGATCAGATGGAAACTTCAAAAGCAAAAAGACTCCACAGTGTTTTCTAAATCACTAAAGAGCTTTGAGATAGATTGATAGTACACAATTTATCATTTGAAAGAAAAGACAGAATTTATAACCTTGGCCAGGCCAGCTGGAGAAACAGGACAGATGGAGAAATAGAAGGTCCTCACACAGGCCAGATGAGACAGTATTTTATAAAACAGATAACAGTACAAAACCAGCATATCTGCTATCATTTTGTGAGGCCAGTAGTGTTTGAGAGACCACAGAATGAGATTATTATTGTGAACATAATGCGTTATGAATCATCTCTATCAATAATAATAAGGCATCAAGTACAAGTACTCAATCTTGCCATAAAAAAAATAAAAATAAAAACAGCATAAACAAATGGCAAAGTAATGATAATAATTTGTAGCCATAAATGACAGATGAGAAAACATTTGCCATCCCTCAGCTCATCTGCAACCATGCAAGATTGCTCCCAAGGCTATGATCACTATTTATGTGTCCAGACTAGAGCTAGCCAGAAATAAATGTTTCCTTATCTTATAAAAGTTTTTGAGAAAGAAGAGTTGCAATTCTCATGCTTCACCAAGACAAATTCTTTTAAATACAGAGTCAGACTACAGCCCAGGCTGTTGGCACACTTAGCTGCAAGGTGTTCTCTCATTCTGTCTAAGTTTAACCAGAAATTTCAGTCTACTGCAGAGAATTTATTTCCCAAATAGAGGGCAAGGAGTAAATAATATTTTCCCTGTACACCCAGCTTCTGGCAATTAGCAATTTAGGATCTTCCTGATGCAGAGGTTGGATCTGAACTAATAGGCTTAATACTCCCCAGTGGGCTTAACCTTCACAAATTTGTCTAATCCCTTTCCTGATATTTTTGGCTTCCCTCACATTCTGTGGCCAAGAGTACCTCAGCTAAGTGCCATGTGAAAAGGTACTCTTTCTGTTTGATTTAGATTTGATTTCTGATGATTTCTTTTAAGAGAAACATTCCTCGTTCCATTTCTCTGCAGCCTTCAAAATTATTCTCAGTCCTTTCCCCTTTCCCCTTTCCCCATTCCCCTTTCCCCTTTNAACAGCCCAGACTCAGGCAAATATGAAATCCTCCCTGGCTTCTGGAGAGGAATAAGCAGGTCTTCTGAAGAAGGACTAAGCACAACTCTTGCCCATACGTTGATATCCCCTTTACAGCACTCAGATTTGTGTGGGATCCTTTCCCCTTTCCCCTTTCCCCTTTCCCCTTTCCCTTTTCCCTTTCCCTTTCCCTTTCCCTTTTCCCTTTCCCTTTCCCCTTCCCCTTTTCCCTTCCCCTTTCCCCCTCCCTTTCCCTTTCTTTCTGCTACAAATGAAGGTCAGAACTATGGATATATGAATAGTTTTATTCATATATTTTTCCCTATATATAATTTATTGACCATGGTTGTGACAACTGGGTTAGACCATTCTCTGACACAAGCCAATAATTTCTGGGCTGTTATGCTCCCTTATGTTTTTGTACAATTTCAAGACTGGAAATTTAAAAAATGGAAAGTAATTGAGAATTAGAAGTTGTCTGCTTAAAACCTGGATACATTTTCAAGAGATTTTTGGAAATTTGCACAGAATTCTAGGGGTTGGA
>VZRW01012999.1:0-19852 GCA_013398125.1 Aegotheles bennettii
CGTTGCCCGTGCACACCCCCCTGCACTGCCAGGGCTGCCGAACCGGCTGAAGGAGCCAGCACACTGAGTGATCCTTAAACCATGTGGTCAGAAATGTCACTTACTTACAGAGACTTTTATATGCAGAGCTCTGAACACTCCTCATCGCTCGGTTACAAGGTTCTGGTCTCTTGTCCATAGGTAGCTGGCGTGCCTTGTCTGCCTGATAAAATCCACAACTGGTTTGGGCATGTGTGCTGATGTGATCTGTTCAGGAGAGACGTACAGGGAATGCTGAGCTTGAGATATGCAGTTAGAATCTGGTATGAAATTCACACCAGCTTTCTCAGATGTAAAGACCTGGAAGTTCTTCGGGGCATGGGCTGAGACAGATCTTTAGGTGGCTGGAGAACTTCAGTGATGAAAACTGAAGCACCAAGTGTGGGACAGAAGGGACTTCTGAAAATGCCAATCCCTGTGGTGGGGAAGAGGCATCTTAAAGTAACCTTTTCACGACTTCTCAGGTGATTTCAGAATAACATCAGTAGTTGTAATGAAAGTTCAATTAATCACACTTTAATCCCATCCGTGTAAGTGCAGCCTTCCTTCACTGATAGGACCATTATTAGTAAATTTAATTTTCTCAAAAGAGCAGATGTGACCTGCCAACAAGTCTACAGTGTATCATTCCACAGTTTACTAGCTTTGGTTGTTGCCAATTTTTATTAGATAAAAAATAATTGTCAAAAATCAGGGCTGAATTTAAATACTGCAAAACTTCGTGTCAGGCAAAGGCAATCGTGCATCTTTCCCATTAAGAATAATTTGTATTATGAGAAGGCGTAGTGCAAGTAAGTGCAGGAGAAGGTGGAAAGAATTAGTCATTTTTCTGAGTCTCGTTTTTCTCACATGTCTCATAGAAAACACAGCTGTTGTGTGATCAAGTAAGGCTACCCAGTTGTCAGGTTGCACTGGCAAGGAGGAGCATGGTCACGCAGCTTTCTGCATGTATTTCCTCAGTGTGCAGGCAGTGCTTGCCTAAGGGGAGAACTCTGTAAGCCCTCCCACTAGTTCTCTTCTTGGCAGCGGTGGGAACTGGACTGCAACACTGTAACTGATGTCTTGATACATGTTGCAGGTTCCTTATGTATTTATTTATTTCACCTCAAAGCGGATGCAGCTGAGTGTCAGTTAGTCCATGCTGCTGAAACAAGCACTGTAAATAAAAAAGCACCAACTTTTTTCCTTTTTCTAAGTACAGTAGCCTTACTTTGATTAGGACTCTCTGGCTATACTTCATTCCACATAATTTGATGGAGCCAGATATTGCATATTCTGAAATAAGGGAAAAGAAGGGAGATGTTTTTGTGTGGTTTTAGGATACGGATTTAACCAACTTTATTGCAGTGGTCTTCCAAATCCTTGTGTGAAACAGTTATTTTGGTTTGATTAGCATGCCTTTGGTAGTACCTGCACTAGTTTTAAATATGTATTAAAAAAGGGGTTGTTTTCTGTTTAATATAACATCGTTGTAAGTATTGTCTGTGTAATGTGGGTTCACTTATTTGGTTTGATGTGCATGCTTATTTATATTAAAGTGTGCCTTTGTTAATGTTATGCTTTTTTATCCAGGCTCATTTACTGACTTCTTAAATCTTCTACTACTCATTCTTTCCTACAGCAAAATAAAATATCTGTAGGGATGAAACGTAAATATTGAAATTCTTATGTATTGTTTTTGCTATCTTAGGTCACTAGTTTATTCTAGTCTTTATTTCAGTGGTGTCTTATGGTTTGTTTTCATACTGCTCTGAGCTTGGAGATGTGAGGGAAGAAAAAGGCTTCATCTTTTCTCTTTTTATGTATGATTGTATAATATTTGGCTTGCAGGTATTACAAAGTAGCTTTTAAACCCAAGCAACTGAAAAAAAATCCAAACATAAAGAGAGCTTTGAATGTTTCTGCTGCTTTTCCTGCAATGAAGACTGCAGCATTGAGGTTGATATTGATGTCATAAATTTAATACTCTTTCTGGATAACAGCTTTATTTTCTAACTGATAGCTTGATGACAGCTTTTATCTTTAGTCTTAAAGTAGTGAAAGTCTTGCATATTGGCATTGTGATGCTTAGTAAGTGTCTGGAAACTGTTGGTTTGTAAATTTTTTCTTTTCTCTTCAGATAGGTGAAAGTGGAGATCCCAAAGCCTTTCTAATAGAAGTTTCTTGGCCAGAAACATATCCACAGACAGCACCAGTCATATCGATGGATGCTTTCTTCAACAACACAATGTAAGAATTTATGACATCTCCACTCCCTAGCCTTATATATGGGGGCTTTTTGCTTGACAAGTTTTTCATCTTCTGCCTAGATAACAGTTGAGTTCTATGGTTTCTTTTAGATCTTCAGCTATTAAACAAAGCATCTTGGCTAAATTAATGGTAGAAGTTGAAGCAAATCTTGGGACTGCTATGACATACACACTCTTTGAATATGCCAAAGATAATAAAGAGTTGTTCATGGAAAATCAGCCTGTTAACACTGTGGTAAGTAGATAAATTCACTTTTTAATCTCTTGCTTTTAAAACTGCAATAACTGGTTATTACAACTCCAAATACTTCATAGCTCTGTCTTCAAGTTGTTAGTCAGTATATTGGGTATACACAAGTTAGTGGCTGAACAGTAGTACATAGAGTATGGTGCCACAGTGCTCCGTGGGCTTAGTTGTTATATGTAATTGTTGTTTTGCTGTTATACCAAAATGTTTGTAGGCTGCAGCTGTGTTTCACAAAGTAACAAAAATGAAGATCTGAAGCAGAAGCAAAACTAAAGAGAGCTGAAACAGAGATTAAAGGCGGCTGTTGTGGGCAGTGAGGGGCAAATTACTGCAGCCTTCCTGGGATGCATTGGATTGCACAAGTACACAAGTCCAATGTCTTGAATGAGTCAGGCTGGGTCTATCTGTGGCATCTGTGTTTTGTAAGGATGTTATTGGCCATTGAGGTGCTGTAGATTTGCTTTATGGAAGAAAGGATTGTTTCCACGTTTGGGAAATCTGGAATCCCTTCAGAGTAAATCACACTCCATGATTAAATTTAAAAAGTGTAAGAGGTGCCCTTTGCAACTCTGAAAGGCTACAATTCCAATCCCAAACCCATGTTTTTAAAACTACAATCAAGATTATATGTTGATTAAAAGCTGCAGACTTCTGACAACATTGATTCTTCTTGACAGTCAAGATATTTCAGTGCATCAGCTTCAGTAATCGCACACAGAGGTATATGTGGAACTAATATGTGAAATATTAACAATTATTTTTATCCTCCTCAGACTTCAGTAAGCAATAGTATTGCAATTGGAACTCCTGATGTGCCAGCAAGTAAGAAAAAAGATAAAAAGGAACAGTTGTCCAAAACCCAGAAACGAAAATTAGCTGATAAAACAGGTTTGTTCACAATAATGTTGTTTTGTTTGAGCAGTATGAGAATCCAAATTTTATAGCAGTGACATCTGGCTGGAGTCAGAATCAATAGTAATTTCTTCTTAAGATTAACTGGTTTAAGTCTGTGGTCTCCATTTCACTTATTTTAGATGAATTATTCTTGTCTGAGATGTTAGTTCTGGTCCAAGCAACTTTCTATAGAGTAGGGATTTCAAGATGTCATCGGTTTTATTTTATTTTTTAGTTTCAATTTGTGACAAAAGTGAAATTTAAAAAAAATACTTGTGGGAGGAGAGCATTTGGGACTTCCAAGAAATCACTTTCAACTAAAGATGTGGTTTGTTGATGGGTCCTCATAAATTATTCACATTATTAAAAATGTAATTTCTAAATGAAAGTACTTAGAATGGTTTGGGTTGGAAGGGATCTTAAAGGTCATCCAGTTCCAACTCCCCTGCCATGGGCAGGGACACCTCCCACCAGACCAGGTTGCTCAAAGCCCCATCCAGCCTGGCCTTGAACACTGGCCAGGGAGGGGACAGCCACAGCTTCTCTGGGTAACCTGTTCCAGTGTTTCACCACCTGCACAGTAAAGAATTTCTTCCTAATATGCAGTCTAAATTTACCTTCTTTTAGTTTGAAACCGTTCCCCCTCATCCTATCACTCCATGCCCTTGTCAAAAGTCCCTCTCCAGCTTCCCCGTAGGCCCCTTCAGGTACTGGAAGACTGCTCTGAGGTCTTCTCCAGGCTGAACAACCCCAACACTCAGCCTGTCTTCATAGGAGAGGTGCTTGTGTTGGAACCCAAAAGGAAACATTTAATTTAGTCCATATCCTCAAAATAGAGGTGCTTTTGCAGATACTTTATGCTTTCAATTAAATGGTAGGTTTTTGGTTGCAAAGCGTTCAGTATTTCATCTAATCCTGCTGATGACTTTTGTGTTCAACCTTAATTTTTAACACTGATCTGGATAATGCTATCCTATTGCAGCAGTAGGTTGTACCCTGTGATAGCAGTTTCTGCATAGAATTTACCTAACCTAATGTATCATTAACATATTAAATGTTGACCATATAAAAGAAAAGCTGCATAAAATTTTGTTCTTTGACAGAATGCACCACTGCTGTTCAGCCCAGCTCATGTTGGAGTTGTGGCCTAAAGTAAATGTCAGATGGTCTGAGGTGTTTTTATTTAAACAGAATTGCTTGAAGAAGAAGATGTGTTTTATACATTTATATCTATTTTTGTCCTCATAGCTTTGTCGTGGAGAAGTGAAGCTTTTTGGATCTTTAGAATTTTGTGTGTTGATTTTAAAGAAAGATAAAGATTGCCCTTAGCTTGTGTGTTGAAAATAAAACCTTCTTATTCTGCAGATAATAAAGGGGAGCTTCCGCGAGGATGGAACTGGGTGGACGTAATTAAGGTAACATGACTGTATTATATATGCAGTATTGTGAAAATCCTGGGTATGTACATTAAAAATAATTTGTACTTATATCTGAAAAAAACTGATCTGATTTTTTTTCTTGCTTTTCTTCCTAACTTTGTTTGGATTTGGCTGTGGTATCTGATTCATTTCTGTATGCATCCAGCATGTAAGTATTTTCAAGCTACCTTTTTTTAACATTAGAAAGACTTGCAAGAAATAGTAAGAACTGTTGCTCATTTTGGATTCTAATTTACATATTTCTCAAATGCTTTAAAATGCTTAGTCCTCCTGAATATTAGTCAGAAGGTCTTTGGTTCGTCTTTGAACTTTGTTGGTTTATTATTTCTTTTTCACTTATTGAGCAATTATATTTTAATTTTATCATGAGAGAGCTTTGCTAGCCAAATGCACTACAATTATTCCATCTTTATATGGCAACAAGATGTACAATAAAGTTAGTGGTGCTGCCAGATTTTGGAGGGCAAGGAATAAGTAAGCAGAAGAAAGGAGCTGTCCCAAGTGGTAGCACTTTGCTGTCTTCTACAAGCCTGAGCATTCTCTGCCGCAACTTCTCCAGTGAATAATTCTTTTCTACTTGTTCCCTTGGCACTGATTTCTTCCACCCTCTTGTCTTGACTAATTCAGTGGAAATCAGTGTAGCTGCTTGACAATTTTGATAGCAAACTGTTTTATTTTACATAGGTCTTACACTGAGAACTATTTATATCTAACACCAGTTCCAGTTGTTAAATACAAGCAAGTAAATTATGATCATGGTTTTGGGCAGAGTCCTTCTGAGTTAAAAGTGGCTATTTTTAGTGGATGTCTTGAATTCCAGATAGATTTCATGGTAGACGCACTACATTTAATAATTATAAACTTAACTTTAAAAAAGAGAGCTATAGTAAGTTAATGATGTGTCGTTTTGCATTGTGTACATTTCTATATGGGAATTTTCTCAGAGGTGTGTGGGGATGTTTTTTGTATTACTTAATCTTTTTTTATGGAGAGCTGGTGATGGAGTCTTCAAATTAAACAGAAACAGTACCCTGAGGTTTTTCTGGGGTTTTGTGTTGTTTTTTTTAAAATCAACTTTCGTGTTCAGGAAATAAGCTCATATAGTGCCTAAGCTCAAGAAATAATTTTTTATGCTTTTCAGTCTTTTGGTACCGTAGCACAATCAGTCTGTATTATTAATTAAATATACATGTGTTCTGTGTAAGATGGAAATAATGTTGTTCTTGTTTCCTAATAAATGGAATGGCAGTCTAAACTTAGAATACTTTCTTTTTGTGTCTCTTTTATAGTTAAGCAAAACTGGTTCTAAAGATGATGAATAAAGGACTTTGGTACAAGGAAACTCCACCTTTTAATACAGTGCAATTTTGGGTCACCATCTTTCTCTTAATAACTTTCGTATTTGCTGAAGTAAACATTTGATAAAGCTCAATTTCCTAACTCGCAAACCTAGTCACACAAGTTTATCTAGAGACCGTGTGGTCGTCTTTGGAAAAAAAACCATACAAACTTGCCTTAAATAAAGGTTAGAATGTGACAAAGGATATAGAGCGCCAATGTGGTGAAGTGAATAGTGCTATATGCAGTGTTTATTAATTTATATTTTACTGTGTAGTAAAATCCTGTTATAGAGAGCCCAATGATAGTGTAAACATTTCCTGATGTTCCTCTTCCAGTTGAAGAAAAAAGCACTATAACAATGATTGGTCACTTGACAGCATAATTGAAATAAATTATTCCATGGAAACAAGACCTTTGTCAATTGTTTATCTAATATGAATGTAGAAGGAGAATGTTAAAATTGTTACATTGCAATACAGACTAGTGCTTGTGGTCCTGTTTTCACCAATTACTGGCTGAAATAGTAAATACGATTGAAAACCGGGCCGAATATTGTAGTTTGCTCAAAAACAAGTGGTTACAGCAGGATTATGTCTTGTTTATTCTCTGCAGTATCCATCTGTTAGTCTTTCTCCAGTGTGCATCTTTCCAGGAGGCTGGATGTCTGAGGGGAGGGAAGAGTGCTTTCTTGCACGTGTCTGAATGAATGTTGAGATTCTGTAGCTCTTTCATTGGAGAAATGGGCGTTCCTCGGGGGGTTTGCTGGCGGGGTGGTGGGGCAGGGGGAATAAGTCGGCATTCTGCCAGATGTGTTGGGAGAACTTTTCTTTTTTTCCTTAATCTACTCTCTTGTATCAGAAAGAGAAGTCATCTTTACTATATGAATGGTTACTGAATACAAGATGCCTTAATGTCCTTTATTATTTTTGTTTGTTTTGAGGTGAACTTTAATAAATGCCTATTTATCTGCTGTGGTGTATGTTTATTTTTTCAATAGTGTATTGCCTACTGTGCTTCTAGGGCCAAGTTTGAATTTGCGAAGGATTTTCTGTTACAAGGAAAGCATTCCTAAAAATTGATGGAAGATTTATATCTTCCCTCGTCCTATATGTGTTTACCTGTTCTTCAGGGTGGCTGTGTTTGTTATTAATCTGAGGGTCAGTCATCCCACTGAGAGTCACAGGAGAGTATACGTCATGTTCAGTACACACTGCAAGTCCAGTGTCGCTTTGAAAGAGTGCGCTGCGCTGCATGCGCTCGGTTCAGCATTTGGTGAGGGGAATGTTAGAGGTGCAGGCTGTGTGCTCTCATCCGTGCTGCCAAGGGCCTTTGTAGCCAGTAGGGGATAGTTTGTGTGACTGTCATATTAGGACTTCAGGTGGCGGAGTGGAAGTGCTTATGCTACTGTCTGTGTCAAGAGAGCTTATATGCAACATACATTAATACAGTTTTCTTAAATTCTCTTAAATTATTTCTGTTTTACCAAAGGAGGGTACACTAAATATATTGCAAAGTTACTGCTTGTCTTCATATATATATACACACATATATATATATAAGGAAAAGAAGGTTACATGAAAAGTTGTGGCTGCAGGTGAATGAAAAAAAAGTGAATTTGTTCTGTGGCTTTCACTCTTCTGAAGAGACTGCAGAGAGATCTTACAGAAATATGGTCTGTATTGCTGCCATCCAACAAGAAGCTCTATTTTTTACTGAAACAATCAAGTTACAACTGGTAAATGTATGTGCTTCTTCAAAAAGGAATACTAGTAATTCTCAAAGAATTCTTAATTTCAGAAAGTTGTGATTTCTTTTCCAGCTCGACTCGCATTTAGTAAAATCTGGTAAAGTACACAAGGTAGGACTTTTTCCAAACGATGCAATCTTGCCTTTGGCGTAAGGCAGAGGCTCATGGCTGCAATCTGAGCAAGAGTGTCTGGCAGGGAGTAACGCTGCAGGGAGAAGTTGCTCTGGTAGTACACAGTGATCCTGTAACAGGGAAGGGCATTTAGCTTTAGTCTCTGCCAGCATTAGAATGGGCAGGACATTTTCTATTCACGAGTTCTCCAAGGGGAATTAACTTGTCTTTGCTAATGTCCTTGGTGTGTAAATCAAGTTGCCATGACAATTCATCTGAATAGTTAGGGAGGGTGAGGGAAGGACAAATGAGAACCACATCTCATGCTTTTATAGTGTCACTATGTGTAACAGCAAATTGATTAACCTTGTGAAACAGATGCCTGATATTTCAGTTCCTAGTCTGCCTATAAATCACATGCTCTTGTGAAGATATCCAAGCAATCCGCTCTGCTTCTGTGAGTAAATGTGTGTTTGTTTGAAAGTCTGCTTTCAAGGGAAGTATTTTTCATTGGGAATTTTTGTACCGGTTCAAAGCTTCTGTGTGAGGAATGATGTACCTTTCATTTTGAAAGGTAATTTGTGCCATTAAAGCATTTTCTTGTGGGATGTCATGGTTGGAACAGGATCACTTCAAGAATCTGTGTACTTGATATTATGAAGTCTGAGGGGAGGGAACATGTAATGATTCTTATTGAGAAAGGCACAACTACAAATAGAGATCATGGCTACTGAGGGAATTCTAAACACCAGTGAAAAATACACCACCACCTTTATATAAGTAAAAACCCACTGGCTTTATTTCAGTAGGGCAAGAGCCTCTTGGTTGTAGGGCTACACCATCTATTTAAATTCATGGGTTTTGCCGTAGACCTTTGGTTGGCCTCAGAAGACCAGTGTCAACACTAGTAACAGTAAAGTAAAAGTAGCAAGTGTCCAAAGTACAGGATAATTAAAAAGGAATTAGTTGGTTTACAAAATTTTCCAGACTGCAAGGGATACTAATTGCCTTACTGAAGCTCTAGTTCAAAGGGCTTTTTAAAAAAATAGTTTTTACCTATGGTGTTGTTGCAGTAGCCACTTGGAAATCTCATCTGATCAAGCATAGCTTACTTTTTTCCCATTTTCAAATTTCTCTCTGGGAATCTGGGGACAAATTTGGTGCAGGAAATTGAGGTGGCAGTACCAATGCTTAAGTGAAGGTTAGTTTTTAACTGCAATTGAACTTAATCTCAGTACATATTTGAATTGCTTAATATTCCTAATGCATTTGGAAGTTAATGAATATTAAGCTATGCATTTTTTTTTCTTTCATAACTTTTCTCAGCAGACTGTTAAGGAGGTGGGGAGTCTCTCAGGAGTCTCTCTCTCTTCCTCCACATCCACCCCCCCCTTTTTTTTTCCCCTCTGTCAGTCCTTATGGTGCCCTGGAGCACATCACTAGGCAGTGCACTTTTCAGCCTCAACTTACAGGAGCTGTTAGTATCCCTGAAACACAGTGTCTTTGTCTCCAAAATCTGTCCAGCTCTTTCTGTCGTTGATACTGGTATTTGAAGAATACAAAAAAACCCAAAACAAAACAAAAAAACAAAACAAAACCCTGACCCTGTCACATTGGTATTTCATACTTCAAAGAAGTCTGTGGTTGTATTTGCATGATGTTAAATACAAGCTCATTCAGTGCTGTTAGTATCAGGACCAAAGATGCTCCTTTGCACTGTAATGTATCGAATCCCAGGAAATAATGCAGCCTGCCTATGCGTAGGTTGGGTGGAGGGGTGAGCGCTGTGACAGCAGCGGTGTGTACCTCCCATATCCCGCTTGCCTCTTGGCCAGCCTGGCACAGCCGACACTGAAATCAAGGCTGCTGAATTCTGCAGTACCACTGCAACTGGTAGCACGTGGGGTGGGTAGATAAAGCATGCCTAACCGATGAGTGATTAGATTTTAGTGAATAAAAGAACAGTAAGAATAAGGCCAGCTTTTCTTCATATGGGTCCTTTGGTAGAAGTGCAAACACGGGGAGACTGAGGCAATGCCAGTGGGTTTGGGTTATACCGTGAACTCCGTTGAACTGGTCTGAACCAGAAATAGTTGCCCTTTGGAAATTGTTTCCTTCAGCTATGTTTTGTGGCTTATACTATGGCACCCAAAGCACTTGTAGTTAACAGCAAAATGAAGAGGGAAGGAAATGTTCATTCAACAGAGAAATTACTGGGAATGTGAGAATTCTGAGTGGATTGAAGGAGGAAGTGGAGGGGGAGAAACATCCTCATACACAATACTAACAGAACATAGAGGATAAGTCCCCATTGCTGCAGGACAATACAACAAAACAAAAGGTAAGCTTATCATTGCAGAACTATAAATTCTGGCGTGGGGTTGGGTTATGGTAAAAGATAAGAGTATTGTAGATTTTCTTTCTATCACTGTCACCTGTTCTTTCACCAACACGGGGTTGGTTTCATCTCAGAACAGGGCTGCTCCATAGTTGTAAGAATTTATGTTTGTCTGACTGTTAGGCTTCTTGTGGCTCTTTTTGAGCCCATGGAAAGTGTGGTGCACTCTCAGAAATAAGTTAAGATAAAACATATTGACTAGACACTGGAAAATCATGTTAGAATATTTGATGTGGGTGAAAGATAGAATTAACTGTTTCTCTTCTCTCTCCTTCATTCAGAGCAAAGTGAGGAGTGACTCCAAATGGCTGAATTACTCAAGACATATTACCAGACATTGGTGTCCTATGGCAGACTGGAAGTTTTCTGTCTAGTTTAAAGCTTTGCATAGCTATCCCTTTCTACTGTGTCTGAGCACTCGTGCTTGCAGTTCCTACAGTGTTATGTGTTTTAAGCATCCATGTTTACAACACGACAGAAATTTGAAAACTCTTACTGCAATCGTCTACTGGGAGTTGCTTATGTTGTGAGATGGGATAAGTTCACAGCAATGTAACAGCCAAAATATAACTGCAGAGCCTTAGTGGAGAGGAATGGAGTTATGTGGGTGTCTCTGAGGGCATAATTTGTTCTGCTGTATCTTTATTATTGGTAATGATCAGTGAAAGGCAACAGTCAGTCTAGGTTGAGTTTCAAAGGTATTCAAGAAAAGATAATCTTTTTCTTCTCAAACAATTGTGTGTTAACGTGTCACTGAGGGGCAATAAACATAAACTTAGTCTTGTATGGAGTCATGCTTCATTGCAGGATCTTACTTTAAAACAAGTAAGTGTCTCTGTCAGTAATCATTTTATGATTTCCTGTGGAAAAACAAATGTGAGGAAAGCATTACTATTGAAAGAGCTGCTGTCTCCATCATAGGGATCCATTTGATCTCTACTTACAGGGAAGACTATGGTTCAATTGACCTTGAAGAGAGACATTTTATAATAGTACAGGGAAAATGTAGCAGCCATTGATGAAAAGTACATAGTCTCTATAGATGGTTAACAAATTTGCACAGCATTATCAGTTTTATATTTTTCTCTGAAGATCAGCACTAGAATATTACCAGGTTTTACTTAACTGGCATACAGCATGATTATGATATTTTTTCCCCTCATGCCATATGTCTTTAGATGTTAAAAGTACAGGATGTAGTATAGAAATTTATTTCCTAGATTAAAATAGTGCTAAAGTTACAAATTCACTCAAAGGAAGGAAATAAGTTTCACTCAGAAGTAAGGATGTGCCAAAATTAAAGCTGCCTATGTGCTGTTCATATGAAAAAGAATGCATAGGAAGTTTTTCTTTCTGTGATTCCATGGGGGTTTTTTTGTTTTGTTTGTGGTATTTTTTGCCCCTGGTAGTGTCCAAGCAGATGGTTAGTGCTTTGCTTCCTAGTGTCCCTGTTAGTAGGAAAGCAGTACAAAAACCTGAGGTTTAGTATGCTCCTAAATCTGAACAGGAAAGAAAGTTTTCACTTTGTAGAAGAAATAAAGTAACAGAACTGTCCCTGGAACAAAGTGGGCATTTGAAACAGGATGAACAGGTATAGAGGGAAATGAATTTGCTTGAATAAAACTGAATGAATGTGGATGACTTTAGTGCCTATTTCATAGTCTGCCTCAGTGCAGTGGATCTGTGACATATAAATGCTTATGAATAATTTTAGGTTGACTATATAGCTACAGCCCATGTGATTAAGCATTATTTTCAATAAATTTGCATTACAGAAGTCAGTGCAGATTCTAATGTATTGTTAATGAGCTCTGGTTCCATCGCTTTTCATTTGATGGAAGGGGAGAGGAGGTACACTGCTTACTTCTCTGGGATGAAAGGAATCCACACATATGCTCTCGTTGAAGGGTGCCTGGATTTGGTTAACAGGCATTAAAATCAGTCTGAAAGTGTTAAAATTGTGAAGTTCTACAAGATAATTGTAGTAGCTTATGGGGATCTACTATTTTTGTATAGTAATTTCTTTGTTAACTTGCTTATTGTGATGTTCAAAATGCTCTGAGTGCAAGCAGATATATTAGCTTGTTAGTTTGTGTGTGCATGTGTCGAGTAACTGTTCAGTCAGATGATTTCAAGAGCAGTTACCTTGTCTTTCCTAATTTTGTGGCATGATGAGAGTGCTTTAACTCTTTTCACAGTGCATACCTGCAGATAATATGAATCAGAGGAAGAAATAAATGCATTAATGGAAGAATCCTATCCTCAGTTATATAATTACTGTAAAGAAAGAGGTTGTAACTCGAGTTGATGGACCTGAGGTGGGGGCTTCCAGGTGGTGTCAGAAGTGATCACCATAATATTTTACTACATCTGGAAATCTTGAAGAAGTATCAAGAGATGAGACATCAAACATTTGTTGTAAAGTTTTCAGGATATTTTTATTTAATTTTGGAATTCAACTGAACTTGTGTTTTTAGGATACAATAAGTATACTACTGGTTTTATTATATAAGTAAGGGGCATACTGCAAACGTAGAATGCAAAAGATAGTGAATCTAATTCTTGACTGATACGCATTAGAAGAAACCTGTTAGGTTTGCTTGTGTGTAAATCAGGGTTGTACTTGTCTCCTGTGTGTATGTATTCCTTTTTCATTGCTTTCAGGTTTTTGTTGGATGAAAGGCAGGATGGTCCTGTCATCCCATGAATATTATGAAAGAAAAATTTAGAATTAATTGAAGGTATAATTGGAAGAATGAGACTAACTGAAATAATGCAAAAGAAGAAAACGTTAAGTGTTGCATCTCATGGGGAATCAAGAGAGACGGCTTTGACTGAAAAAGCAGTGCAGACAGATGATAATCAGGCAGGTGTTACTCAACACTTTTTGGGAACTGGCAAATCATCAAAGGGAAATATAACTGGGATTCACTCTAACAGAAAACTAGGCTCAGACATCTCAGATGAGCAGGATCTGTTTCATGTGTCATCTTCATTCCTCAAGCATAAACCTGCCATTTAATGTGACAAAGAACTGCAGCTTCTTAACCAGTGGTACAGACAGGATGAAAATTTTGTTTCAAGTATTTACAAACTGCAGTCTTCCAGGTTAGTGCTGAGCTCCTTCTGTTCAGTTGTTTGGTAAAGGAATAAATATGGTTTTCCTTCCAATCAATTAAGGACATCGATTCATTCTTCATTAGTCTGAAAGCGGTTAATTTCTTTAATCACTGGAAGTTTTATTGCTAAGCACTTGCTTGAAAGAAATACTAAGTCTGAAGAGTTTCCTTCAACATTGTGTCCCACAAATTAGTAGTATCTTTATTTAAATGAGCAGCAATGTTTTTGTTGTAATAGTACTAAGTGCAGCGTTAGAAGGTATCATTTGAAGAAAAATTCCTCTGAATCTTTATTAATGATGCTGATAACACTGTCATCAAATAGGCGTGAGGGATTTTATCCCCAGCTTATGCCCCTGCTGTAACTGAGGCCCAGTTGAGATATATACTTATTAAAACAAAGGTAATAAGACTCAAACCTGTATCTGTCTATCTGCCAAACTGTGCAGCAATTTGGTAGGCTAGAGCTGCACCTACCAGTAGTAATGGTGTTCTTTGATCATGTTTTATGATTAGAGCAGCTTCTTAGTTTTCCAGTATGTTCTCACAGCTTGTCTTTTACTCATCTTCATGGCACATTTTACAGGGATATTTTCAGCAGTGATCCTGCATACGGGCAGCAAGGAAGAGCACAATGGCTGAGCTCTTTCCAGAAACTACACAAGATATTTCAAGAGGATACTCCACTTACTCTCAGGGAGGAAGCATCCACTGAGCTGCTTGAGACAGGTGAGACTAGAAACCCAAACTGAAGAAAAAGGCACTCAGCTGGAATGATCAGCAATACATTATTCCCTAAAAGAAGGAGAAAGGTTAGTTTCAGTAATAAAATAAGTTAAAGGAGTTAGAGACATCACCGGTTTTGGCCGTCCTCAGAATCTTGTGGAAGGACAAGCAATAAGTGAGTGTGTTACTGCTGTAGTTCATATATAAAATTGACAGAACTTCAAAGACATTATTTCTCAATAACCCTAAATGCCTTTTGCTGCTCAATGTACTGTTTAGTCCACTTAAACATATACAACTCCTACAATCTGCAGGTGACTCTTCAGGATCTACTAGAGGAGCAAAAAGCCTAGGGTTTGGACAAACAAAATAAAACATATGCTGTGAAGTTCTGTTTAACTCCAGAGAATGAAATTACTACTGCAGAATAAGCTTACTAATTCAATAATTAACAACCAAACCATGCATTTCTTGAATTTTTTTATGAATAGATCTTTTCTGGTTTTCATATGATGAACAAAGGAAAATAAATGCCTTCTCTGAGGTTCGAAGTGGTTGTACAACAGTGCTAAGAAAATAACTTAGTACTTATTTCTGCCACCCTTTCCGCAGTGTAGTGCTCATAGTGCTCAGATGAGCAGTTAAATTATTTAGAGATTATAAAGCTATTAGCCTTCAATCCAGTAAAGAAAGTTGCTCCTTCTAGGATATCTTTGGGGTTATTTATATGTTTGAAGACTTCCCCTGTTGATTACTGGTTAGTATGAGTTAGATCAATTTAGTTCTTAATCAGTCCTTGTGACAATTTCCCCATTAATCAAAGTAGCTTGTTGATGTTCTTCACCTTCCCTCCACTTTGTTGATAACTTTCCCTAGTGTTTTAGAAGTAAGCTCAGGTTCTTATGTCCAAGCCACACTTGGGCACAAATTATTAATACCCTGTTCCATAAAAAAGAATGGGTCTTTGAATTTAGCACCTAGAATGACACAAGTATTTTCTTGTATCAATAATCATGTTGTGATGTAGACTTTTCTACACTCTTTCAATTCCACTCATTCACAGCATTATTGTATTGTAATTTTTCTGAGTCTCTTAACATGTTTTCCATTATGTTACCCTGACCCAGACCAATTAATTAAATTCCAATCAATAATTTGTTTTATCAGAGTTTGTTAGAATTCTTCACAGATTTATAGAAGGGCCTGTGTTGCTGCAAGCATACCAAGATCTTTATTGCCACCCTCATGCATGCTATGTTCTCTTCCAGCATAACCTTTTCTTAAATTATTTTGATGGGAACTTTTTAAAAATGGAGTTAAGAATTTGAACTTTTTTTCTCTCTCAAGTCTTACAGCAAGAGATTGATCAAGGATTCAAGGCTCTCCAAAAGATCACTGTTACTGCTTCAAGAATGAGACCTGTGACTTAAAATACAACATGTCAAGCGAGCAGGCTTCAAAATGTTCTGACATCCACCTTGAGAAAACAGAAGATAATGAAAGGAAGTATGAAGCACATCAAAACATCATAGAAAACATCCATGCGCAGGTATGCCTACCATCACGTTCCTTTATTCACCTCTGGGGATTTCTTTTCATCGTGTTCTAGAGCTTTAAACAGGGAAAAATTTCAGATCACAATATTTCTTGTCTTAAGTGTAACTCTGTATTTTCAAAGGTGCATCCTAAACCTACAGTAATTTTATACTCCCAAGTCAGGTGCCTTCACTCTTTCTTTAAAAATACCTTCTCCAAGTTTCCTTCTTTCAACTTGGTTTTCTCACTTAGGAGTTCATTCTGATATTCTTTATCTTTCTCCCTTAATCGGCTGCTATCTTCTAAGACTTCCTGAAGACCAGTCTGCGGTTTGCTTTGCCTGTTACCTCAATTCTCAGTGTTCAGGAAAAGTTCTATAGAGGAGAGTCCATCTCTCTTTAAATCCTTAGAGAGGTATGCTGAGTGACAGTGATATAGAAGGCTGACAAGTTCTTAATTTGCCCTGGATACCCAACTTCATCAGCAATCCCATCAGAAATGGCAATATTGGCATGGAATTAAGGCGATGTGAATCAAGAATCAGTCTTAGCAGCAGGTGTTAGTTTATGTTTAATTAAAATCTGTGTCTGCTCATTTATTGCTATTAATTCTTCGAGCTGTGTCTCAAATCTGAAGAAGCCAATGAAAGTATTAGGTATGACCTAGAATAACTCTTTTAACTGCAAAATGAGATCTAAGTGGACTCATTCAGCATTGAGGTTTCAGAGAAGTTTTTCTATTTTATGAACTCACCAACAGTATTGGTCTGCTGAGAAAAGGTATGACACAAGATCTGATGTATCTTTTTTTGGCTTCACTTTATCTTAATTCTTCCCTTCAATCCTAATCTTAGATCACCTTTCTTGTCTGTGGATATGTGCTCTGGGCTTTACAAGTTTGTAAAACAAAAAGTACATTATTGAGCACAAACCCACTCTGTGTTTTCTTCCTGCCCAGTGCCATTTATCTCCTCTTGTGCATCTTAATGAAATGGGTTTGGTCAAATGCTTGTCTTATCCTTCAACATACTCAAAACATGCATGAAGGGATGTTATTTTCTTATTGCAAACCTAATATTGTCAGGTAGGAATAGTAATTCACAAGCTGTTGTCTGCGATTGTTAGAAATTACTTTAGTACAATTTGTGCAGAAAGATATATTTATTAGTGTACTGGATATAATGCAGACATTATTTTGTTATAGAGAGTTATCACTAGTTACCTTCTGGTATGGTTTGATTCAACTAGATTCCATGCTTGATAGGTTTTTTCTCTTTGTTTAGCCTCATCACACCAATATCTATAAGAAAAATGTAAGCTAGGGTGAGGATGGAATTGAACCCATCAACAGCGGATTCCATTCCTTCTACCTTGAAGGTGGAAGTGTACACAGTGTGTACACAGTGACTTTGAAAAAATTGTTGTCAACCAATCCCGCTGGTCAGCTCTTGACAAGGACCTTATCTGAGGGAAAGTAACAAAGATCAGAAGATGTAGGAGCTGCAGGGAAAAAAAGGCTGTGTTTTAAGTAATCTGAAAGGTTATAGTGAAAAATCCTCTTGTATTCAAGTGAGTCTGAAAATGGTCTTGAGCCTAACAGAAACATGAGCAATTTACCTAGTATGAAGTGATATGTCTCCAGTCAGCTGACAGACAGCACACTGCTTTCCATGTGAGGATGGTGTTTACAGCATATTTTAATTGTATTCATAGGAGAACTGAAGAATAATTAGAAAATCTGCTTGGTGGATTTTGGGAAAAGTAAACCCTTAAACTAAATTTTGCCTTTCCTATTAATTTTTATATTCCTTTGTGTCCATATGACTTCCAATGTCATTATGAAATAATGGTGTTTGGGTTTGCTGTTCACAGGTCAGGAAGAGTTATTTATTTACTTGTAAGACTGCTGGTAGTTTTGTAAATGAAGGAAAAGGAAAATGTGTTTAGCAAAGGCTTCTTCTCTTTTTTTTACCTAGAATGATCAATTCCACGTTTTTCTGCAGAAATGCTACATGTCAGGAGGAAAAGGGAATTGTTTACAATGGGGACGAGGAAATTCTGGCACGTGTTCAGCGGGGTCGGGCTCTGTGAGATCAGCAGCAAGCTGCTGTTTATTTTATGTTTGTCAGAACAAAGCTAATTACAACATGCTGTGGTGGAGAAAACTTGTAAAATCTCACCTGTCTGTAAAATCTGATGATGTTTTTTTCATTTTAAGAGTAGTTTTTTGGTTTGGTTTTTTTCCTTGCTTTTTTTTTCTCTCCAAAACAGGTTCAAAAGTATGTATGTGATTCATCTTAATGTTACCCCACCAGTTCCTTAAGGGAGTCCTCTCTATGATTCTAAGGAAAGATGCCATTTTCAGTGCTGCAGAAGCAAAGATCTTCCAAAGCTGTAGCCAGTATGATGCAGAAGAATGATTTCTTGATATAAAATCTGACTATACACATTGTCTACAGCTTGGGATTGAAAACTAAGGATTTTCTGTGCCGCCTCAGTGTACTGCCACCATTCGCCCTCTCTTGCCCCAGCTTGTCTCAGTGTTTCAGTGAAAGACAAAACACCTTCCCTCTCTCAAATATATCTGATCTCAAATATATCTAATATCTGTCTATATATACAAATATATCAGTACCTGAGAGGAGTCAGTTAAGTACGTGAGAGGAGGAGCAGTCTTTTTCCTGAGCTCCGCAGATGAGTGCCAGAAGCATGAGATTTGCTTATAGGTATTATCTCAGCACAGAACTATGAGTGTTGTAAGCAGGTTGATACAAATCTGTTCTGTCCCCAGACGATGGTACACAAGCAGGAGAATTCATAAATTTACAGATTAATTAGTCAGCAGAGACCACATGGAGGATCCAGTCCTATGTGGCTACAAACAAGTCAGTCTGTACTGCATGTGACTTGCATGTAAGCCCCTCACCCCATAAAAGCCTTATGTTAGCTAATATAAGATGCAAACATATGAAGCAGCATAAGGGGAGAGGGAACTAATTAAAATAATTCTACAAGAAGTTTCTAGGGTATTTCATCAATTGCTTAGAATTCTAATTAAAACTACAAATCTAGTAAAGATCTTCTGATACCAAATTCTTTTTGTACCTGAAAGTTGGATGATTTCCTTTTCAAAAGGAGGAAAGTAATAATTAGAAAGAAATGCCTTTTATAAATTCTAAAATTTTCTTTCAGAATGAAAGTTGTGATATAAAATACATGCCTGCAGTTATAGAATCATAGGATGGTTTGGGTTGGAAGGGACCTTTACAGGTCATCTAGTCTAACCCCCCTGCAGTGAGCAGGGACACCTTCAACTAGATCAGGTTGGTCAGACCCCATCCAACCTGGCCTTGAATGTTTCCAGGGCTGTGGCTTCTACCACCTTCCCGGGCAACCTGTTCCAGTGTTTCGCCACCCTCACTGTAAAAAACTTCTTCCTAATATCTAGGTCTGAATCTACCCTCTTTCAGCTTAAAACCATTACCCTTTGTCCTACCACAACTGGTCCTGATAAAAAGTTTGTCTCCATCTTTCTTATAGGCCCCCTTTACATACTGAAAGGCAGCAATGAGGTCTCCTCAGAGCCTTCTCTTCTCCAGGCTGGACAACCTCAACTCTCTAAGCTTCCTTCATATGAAAGGTGTTCCATCCCTCTGATCTTTTTTGTGGCCCTTCTCTGGACTCACTCCAACAGGTCCACCGCAGAATCACAGAATGGTGGGGATTCAAAGGGACCTAGTCCAACCCCCTGCTAAAGCAGGTTCACCTGGAGCAGGTAGCACACGATTGCATCCAGGCAGGTTTTTAATATCTCCAGAGGAGACTACACAAACTCTCTGGGCAGCCTGTTCCAGTGCTCTGTCAGCCTCAAAGTAGTTTTTCCTCATGTTCAGATGAAACTTCCTGTGTTTCAGTTTCTGTCCATTGCCCCTTGTCCTGTTTCTGGGTGCCACTGAGAAGAGTCCTGGCATCCACCCTTTAGATTTTTATAAGCATTGATAAGATCC
>VZRW01012999.1:20171-50037 GCA_013398125.1 Aegotheles bennettii
CTCTGTCCCTCCGTCCAGGTCATTGATGTTGAACAGGACAGGACCCAGTACTTAACCCTTGGGGACACCACTAGCTACAGGCCTCCAACTAGACTCTGCGCTGCTGATCACAACCCTCCAAGCCCTGCCATTCAGCCAATTCTCAATCCATCTCACTGTCCATTTGTCTAACCCACATTTCCTAAGCTTGCCTATGAGGATGTTATGGGACACCATGTCAAAAGCCTTGCTGAAGTCAAGATAGGCAACATCCACTACTCTCCCCTCATTCACTCAGTCAGTCATGCCATCATAGAAGACTATAAGATGGGTCAAGCATGATTTCCCCTTGGTGAACCCATGTTGACTACTCCTGATAACCTTTATTTCCTCCACATGCTTAGAGATGTCATCCAGAATGAGTTGTTCCATCACCTTTCCAGGGATAGAAGTGAGACTGAATGACCTGTAGTTTCCTGGGTCCTCCTCCTTTCCCTTTTTAAGACTGGAGTGACATTTGCTTTCCTCCAGTCCTCAGGTACCTCTCCTGTTCTCCATGACCTTTTAAATATGAGTGGCTTAGCAGTAACATCTGCCAGCTCCCTCAGCACTTGTGGGTGCATTGCATCAGGGCCCATGGATTTGTGGGTGTCCAGTTTGCCTGAATGATCTCTAATCCTCCTCTACCAAGGGAAAGTCTTCCTTTCACCAGATCTTGTCTCCTGCCTCCAGGGTCTGGTTCTCCTGAGGGCCAGCCTCAGCAGTAAAGAGTGAAGCAAAGGCAGCATTCATTAACTCCACCTTCTCTGTATCCTTCTTCACCAGGGCACCCACCTCATTCAGCAGCAGGCCCACATTTTCTTTAGTCTTCGTTTTGCTACTCATGTAGCTACTGATGTAGCTACTGACCTTAGCCCTCCTTGTTGCATCCCTACATACTCTGACAATGTTCTGATATTCCTCTCAAGTGGCCAGTCCCTTTTTCCACATTCTGTAAACCTCCTTCTTCCATTTGAGTTGCTCATCTGTGCAGGTCTCCTGCCTCCTTTGCTTGATTTCTTACTCACAGGGATGCACCAATCTTGAGCTTGGAGGAAGTGGTGCTTGCATATTAACCAGCTCTCTTGGACCCCCCTACCTTCTAGAGCCCTAACCCATGGGATTCCTCCAAGTAGGTCTTTGAAGAGGTCAAAGTTAGCTCTCCTGAAGTCCAGGGTTGTAATCCTACTTGTTACCCTGATTCTTCCATGCAGGATCCTGAACTCCACCATCTTGTGGTCACTGCAGCCAAGGCTGCCTCCAGCCTTCACATCCCCAACCAGTTTGTCTTTGTTAGTACAAGGTCTAGTGGTACACTTCTCATTGGCTCCTCCACGACCCGTGTCAAAAAGTTATCATCAATGCTCTGCAGGACTGTGTGTGCCTGGCTGTGTTGCCTTTCCAGCAAATGTCAGGGTGGTTGAAATCCCCCATGAGAACCAGGGCCTGTGATCCTGAGGCTACTTTCAGCTGTCTGTAGATGGCTTCATTAATTTCCTCTTCCTGATCAGGTGGCCTCTAGTAAACACCACAACAGTGTCACCCATATTAGCCTTCCCCTTAATTCTTACCCATAAGTTCTCAACTCATTCTTGATCCACCCCTAGGCAGAGCTTCATACATTCCAGTTGCTCACTCACCTGAAGAGCAACTCCACCACCTCACCTTGATGGCTTGTCTTTCCGAAGAAGTACATAGCCGTCCATGACAGCATTCCAGTCATGTGAGCTATCCCACCGTGTCTCTGAAATTGCAATGAGATCATGGCCCTGCAACTGTGCACAGATCTCTAGTGCTTCCTGTTCATTCCCCACACTGTGTGCATTGGTGTACAGGCATTACCGAGAGGTCTTCAGGCATGCAGGTTTTCATGGAGGGGTGCAAGAGGGTTCCCCCATAGCCATACGCACCCTTGCAGTGGCTGGCCTTCTGGTTCTCATCTTGGGAGGCAACTAAGGATGTCTTTCTTGGGCTGAGGACTCCAGAACTGGATGTTGTACTCCAAGTGCGGTCTTGCCAGGGCAGAGTAGAGAGGGAGAATCACCTCCCTCAACCTGCTGGCCACACTTCTTTTGATGCAGCCCAGGATACAGTTGGCCTTCTAGGCTGCAAGCTCACATTGACAGCTCACGTCCAGCTTTTTATCCACTGAATTGTCTTTAAATATGGTGTAACTCCATAAGCAATTTAATGAACAGACTATACACTTGTTTAAGTTGGTCCTCTGCCTGAACAATATGGACTTGGTCCACAGAAGAATGTGAACTCGTGACCATTTTTACCACAAATCAAAAAGTAAGCTTCTGAAAGAAAAAAAAATATATTTTAACACAAGTATGAAAGAGTTATGATTTGATTTACTTGTGCCACTGATGAGAACAGAAAAGTGTGATCAATTCTAAGCCTCTGCTATCAGATTGCTGATGTTTGCAAAATTTCCATGCATTTTTCTGAGGTAACCAAAATTTCAGTACTGTTTTATGGTACAGAGATTACTGGTACTTATTTTAATATTATAATTATCACAAATTGCCATTATCATAACCCATGTATTTGGGATACCCCAATACTGTGTGCACATTGTTCTTGTGGAAGGACTTAGATTTGTGCCCAAGAACATAAATTATAAAATATGCTTTAATTTTCAGTTGTTTCAGCTGATAGATGTGTGGACGTGTATTATTTCTAAGTAAGATATCACAGATTTAAAAGCATATTTTTCTTTTCCACTGGAACGAAACTCCTTGTAACAAATAAAGAACCTTTGGGGGATGTGAGATTTGTGAAATAATTAGCATTTTCTGAATCCTGAAAACAAAATGTTTTTGAGAATGGACATCAAACTTTAGGCTTCAAAGCATCAGTCAAGAACAGAAATCCAAGTTGAATGTTCTCATTTAAGGGAGTCATGTTTAACTAGTACCTTATTTTATTTTAATCAACATTGGATGCTGAAAATAGGTTTCTGCCTGGACCAAAATGCCCATCACTTTTCTTCTCTGAATTTGAAGGGAGTTCAGTTCTGGCAGGAACATTGCATCTTCCTGTTTCATGATGAATGTGTCAGCTTAAGCTCTGATCTCAGTTGTAATCATTAAGAAAAATATAGCAATCTGCATGTTTTGTTTGATGGTGGTTCCTTTCACCAGTTGTTGCTGTTCTCTGGATTGTGCATTACCCACCAGAGGGAGCTGAAGCCAAGAACTGTCAGATATTCATAGAATCATAGAATCGTTTAGGTTGGAAAAGACCTGTAAGATCATTGAGTCCAACCCTTAACCCAGCACTGCCAAGGCCACCAATAAACTATGTCCCTAAGCACCACATCTGCAAATCTTTTAAATACCTCCAGTGATGATGACTCAACCACTTCCCTGGGCAGCCACTTCCAGTGCCTGATAACCCTTTTGGTGAAGAAATTTTTCCTAATATCCAATCTAAACCTCTCTGGTGCAACTTGAGTTGGGCTTTGAATTCCCAGGGGCTTCTCTGGTAAAAGTCCTCTCTTACACTTCACAGGGCTTTGGATTTGAGCATCTGTCCTCAAGTTAGCTTGGGAGCAGGTGGGGACCTGGTAGGAAATCAGCGCACCTCCCTATACTGAGTTATGACCTCTTTTGGGAACCATCACTTCAGTGTCAAAGTGAGCAAAGCAAAACCTTGTGATGTACACTTATCGTTCTTTGGGTTTTATGTATGCAGTTCTTTGTAACATGAATAAGGACACCGAAACTGTAAAAAAAGAAATCATTTTTAGAGTTAGCTAATTATCCCTGAGAAAATTAGGCCAGGTAAAAGCGAGGGTGAATAGGTTATCAATATCTCTAAAACAAAATCTCTCAAAATTCCTGACTACAAACAGGCTGGAGGATATTTCTGCTATATATTAAACTGACATTTTGTTTATCAAGAAATAGGTTGGCTGGAAAAGGATAGAAGTGTAGTTCATGCATATTATGTGTTTTGATTTTGTTCAGCACAGAAGTATGTGTCGATTGTCTAAAGTGTTTATTTTGACTGAGAATTTCAGATCTAAATGTTTGTGTTTCCAAACTTTTCATTTTTCATTAAAAGTCACAGTATTTTGACATATTCCAATTAATTTCCATTCATTATGATATGCTAGAGAACGTTCTGATTTTTTTACTAGCCAGTTTTTTATTCAGCTGAACTACGGTGGTTTCTTAAATGTTTATTGATAGAAGCTTGTTAAAGTTCAAGCAATTTTAAAATTCTATCAGCCTATGTTTTCATTGCTACATGTAAAAACTCAAGGCCTCTAGAATGATTTAAAATTAAGTCTTAGTGCTATGGTGAACAGGTTAGGAGCCTGACAAGTCCCATAAAAAGCAGTTTTAAAAAAAATCTTGAGAATGTTGATATAGCTAATTTATTAATAAACACGAGGGATTAACACATGCTCCCCTTGCCTTAGGTGTGCCAATACTGACATGGACAATGAACTGGGAATTCCTTGGGGTCTTTTTTTATGGTAATCAATTGGTCCAGGTGAGAGGGGTTTTATTGTTCTTGGTTTTTTATCTGTTTGTTAAATCATAAGATCAATTTATATTTAATCAAATTTTAATAAAAATCATCCTTTGATTTAGAGGATGGAAGGAGTGCTGGTCTTTCTGGTCAAATGAACTTCTTCCCACGTTTCCTTGTGCACTTGGGGTAAGTCATCCACAGAGAAATAAGTAGATGTTGAGACATGGAGATTGACAGCTGAAAGGTGGCAAGGAACAGCTTCTTATACCATTTCTTAGTTTTAGCTGACCATATGTGATCATATGGAGGAAAGGGATACCATCCAGTGGGACCTTGACAGGCTTGAGAAGTGGGCCCATGCAAACCACATGAAGTTAAACAAGGCCCAGTGCAAGGGTCTGCACCTGGGTCGGGGCAATCCCATGCACAAATACAGGCTGGGTGGAGAATGGATTGAGAACAGCCCTGAGGAGAAGGACTTGGGGGTGTTGGTTGATGAGAAACTCAACGTGAGCCAGCAGTGTGTGCTTGTAGCTCAAAAATCCAATGGTATCCTGGGCTGTATCAAAAGAAACGTGACCAGCAGATCAGGGGAGGTGATTCTCCCCATATACTCTGCTGTCATGAAACCCCACCTGGAGTACTGTGTCCAGTTCTGGAGTCCCCAACCTAAGAAGGATATAGAGCTCTTGGAGCGAGTCCAGAGTAGAACCACAAAGATGATCAGAGGGCTGGAGCACCTCTCCTGTGAAGAGAGACTGAGAGAGTTGGGGTTTTTCAGCCCGGAGAAGAGAAGGCTCCAGGGAGACCTCAAGGCAGCCTTCCAGTACCTGAAGGGGCCTACAGGAAAGCTGGAGAGGGACTTTTTATGAGGACATGGAGTGATAGGACAAGGGGGAATGAAGGTAAATTTAGACTGCATATTAGGAAGAAGTTCTTTACTGTGGGTGTGGTGAGACATTGGCACAGGTTGCCCAGAGAGGTTGTGGCTGCCCCCTCCCTGGCAGTGTTCAAGGCCAGGTTGGATGGGGCTTTGAGCGACCTGGTTTAGTGGGAGATGTCCCTGCCCATGGCAGGGGGGATGGAACTGGATGATTTTTAATGTCCCTTCCAACCCAAACCATTCTATGCTTCTATGATATGAACATAAACAGTCTTTAGAAACAGGTGGGGTTGACCTCTTAGTACTACAGAAGGCTGGAAAGCTCACACAATCAATTACAGCTGGGCAATCATGTACAAAGCTTGTCCTTATTGCCTCTAGGCTGCTTGCTACTTGTTCAAGTCATTCCTAATTTTCAGTGCTGTAGCATCCTTTGACTTCTGCAAAACCATTAGGCTATTGGTCATAAAAATTATAACTGATGGGAGACATTGAAACTTCCCTAGGTAACAGTCAAATTTGCTTTCTACACCACCAATTGTGTGTAAACAGTCTATTAGAACTCCTATGGGATTCTTTTTCAAATTCAAAATCTTGTCATGCAAAAATGGTAACAATCACATCAAATAACCTTTATTTCAGCTCAAGTTTCTGTTTCTTAACAGTATTTTGTCTTGTGCTTCAGAGGAAGGTACAAGACGGTTTATATCAAATTGCTGTCTAATAGACTTTGCTTTATGGCTTCCTCTGTTAGAAGTTGCCTTATATACTGGAGAATGAGTTTTTAATAGATTTGGGGTTTTTTTAATGTCTGGATCCTATCTAATTTACAAAGACCTCCTTATCAATATTTCAGAGAGGAGGACTTATTTCTGTATTTGTTTTGCTAACAATTTAGTTAAATAATGGCATAACTTGTCCAGAGTTTTAATTGGCATTTTCCAACATTTCAGTGGGAATTAATCTGTCAAATTGTAGTAAATAAAAAGAGAATTGTAAAAATTTCAGAAATATTAGTGGGAGACCCATAAATTTGAAAAACAAAACAAACCTTAAATTATGCAGTTTACAATTGTTCCTCCTCAGCAGTGGCTGTTGGATAAATTACAGTGCTGTATGACACTTTGAATGTGCACTTTAGGATTTTCTTAATTAAAGAAAATAGAAAGGGAGAAAATCTTTTCACTTTTTTGGAAAAGGAGATACATTATAATTTCTTTCAGATGCAGTTAACTAGCTATAAAATTACCCTTCGCTTCTCTTTTTTATAGTTTTCTTGGAGTACTTTTTACGCTCCTCCTAATTATTTCTGACAGCTTTTTTCTTCTGTCTCTGTGCTTCATTTCTGCTGTCATTTCAATCTTTGTTTCAGTTCTCTCTCATGTTTGGGGTTTATTTTTCTCTCTTGCTTTGTGTGGGGGTGATACTTTCATATTCTCTGTTTTCACATTTGACTTCCCTTCCCCGTAGAATTTTATTGCCTCATACTTTATTCTGAGGTCAGGGAAGGGAAAGGAAAGGAATATGTGCAGCTGCAGACTCAGGAAATATACTCAGCTCTGTGTTTGAGCCTATACTTTTTTATTATTTTGGGTTTTGATCTGATTGGACGCATGCTGGTTGCTGCGTGAAATACACGCTTCTTCAGCAGATACTCCTATACACAAGGATTGCTCCATACTTACATCAAGAAACTCGATGAAAGATTATATTCTATGTGCTTATACAGTTGTAGGAAGTATTTTTCACCAGTCAGAATTTAGGATTAAAAAATTCCTCTTCATAACTCAACTGAATACCAGCCTTCCATCATTACATTTTTGTGAAAGTCAGGTCTGTTAATGATTTCTTTGTATTTACTCCATTGCTCTGTAATTGTCATTATATAATCCAAAACCAAATGTTATAAGGGATTAATCCAAAGAGTACATTTTGTAGGTATGAATTCCCTCATCTCTTCAACAACCTACTATATGTTCCACAAACAAACTGCTACTCAAGCACTTCTTCCAAACATAAGTCAGAGGTCATTCTTCCCTGGTTTGATACCCCAAGACAGCATGGGGCTTCACAAAACATTTGTTGATATTGTCAAACTGAAATTTCTGAGAACAAGATTTGTGCTAGCGCAGTGCAGGAGTGTTCTCTCAGTTGGTGTCCTACTGCCAGTGTCAGCTGGGACTTCATTATTTGTCTTTGCTCTGTGTAAATATTGTAGTCACGTAAAAAAAAAAATAGGTTTTCTAAGGATGCCTAGTCCACTTCTACAACATATAATGGTAGGAAAGAATGGTCGTAACTAATTATACAGTATATTTGACAGGATTTGAATGATGAGGGTTAGGAGAAGTCCATCATCTGCCACTCACGTTAATTTGATTTTCAAATGGCACTGGCAATATTGTATATCAAAGACAGAAATAGTTTGCAAAGGCAAATCCAGCTGCAAGGTGTTAAGACAAAGTGTTAGAAAGAAAATTGATGAAAGAGGAAGGAAGCAATAGGCAATACATAAAAGAGATTATAAAGAGAATCATCCAAAGTGTATGTTGAAGTCCTTATTCAGTCCTGTATTTTATCACTGGTATGTCTGAAGAGTTTAAAAGCTAGATTTGCAGGTGGTAATGACATTGGGAGCAGAGCAAATAATAACATACACTGCATCTAGATTCAGTGCAGGCAGAGATGGAGGCAAAATATTTCAAAAGAAGCAAAATGAAACCACATTAAAAACCCCAACTACTGTACATGACAATTTTCCTGGCATTAAAATGTGCAGCTATTTGGCAACCTGGTATTTTTTTATTTCTGAACTGTCACTGCCAAAGCAGCAAGATTGCACTCCCCCTCCCCAGTCGTGCCATAGTTGATATAAAAAGTCCAAATCAGGCTGCATCAGAGCATCTGGAGTTTATTGCTTGCTCATCTAGTTGATTCTGACAGTATAGACCTGATGTTGTCATATACCTCTAGCACTGGGTTGTGTGTACGGTCTTCCTTGTACATGCACTTAGTCTTCAGGTTTTATTTAGTAGTGTGACAGAATAAGACTACAGTACATTTTCTCTGTTTTAATTGACATTTTTTCTGTACAGGAATAGAAAAGAAGCCATGGTGTTCAGTGCTAGCAAACAGGATGTGGTTATTAAGCTGATATGCCAAGACTCTGTAGCCACTGTTCAGGGAGCAGCTGTAACTAGCGACCACTTCCTTGTGATCTTTAAGTAATGAATGTTTAGAAACGATATTCTTGCTTCTCCAGAAAAGGAAGTTTTGCCCAGTTTTAAAAAACATTTGGAGCCCGTGAGGTCTTCAAGAGGCTATTTTCTAAATTCTTCTGGACTTTTTGAAAACCATGCCAGCAGCTTGCCAGCAGCTTTAGGTGCCTAATTCCTCCTAAAAATCTGGGGGGTTGCCCCTACCTTTTTCACCCAGATGTGTTCCATCTGAATTCAGGAGGTTTCAGATCTCTCTCGCCCCTGTTAAACCTTCCAGATTCTGGTACCTGCATCCTATCATGCTTAGCAGCTGCTCCAAGAACAAATTATGCCATTACTTAAGCAAGGGTCAGCAGAGCTACCCTTGTTTTATGCTGAGGAGAGCTTGGACCCTAAAATATTCTTGAGTGAGCACATGTTCTTTTCAGAAAATATTACAGTTGCTGTTTTAAAAGTGTCTGTAGTGGTGTAGTAGAAACCTCCCTCGTGCTGTAAACAACTCTACTGTTCCTTACAGGGCAGCAGGCTACTATGCAAGTGGAACTTTTGAGTGTTAGCACTTTTGCCTACTCTCACACTCTTCAGGGTTGCTGCCATGACTTCATTTGCACCTGCTTCATTAATTGCCTGGGCTATCATCATGTGGCATTCAGCCGTATCCCAGACAGTAATACCAGCGAGATAATACTCTGGAATCTGAAGACCACAAGCATGTGGCCAGGTTACCTTCTGTTCTTCTTGGAGGTGAGCGGTTTCCTTTCTTTTGACATTTGTTAAATGAAGAATTGTTTCTTTGGATTGATTAATTTCTGGCAGGATCATGCAAATAGAAATCTCAAACAACAGATATTGTCACTCCACATTCTATTTCAATAATCTCTTCTACTTTACCATGGTACATTACTTAATTTCCTACTGTTTCACGTGAACATCTGTAAGAAGACTGCAAAGAAAAAACGTGTATCATGTGGTTAAAAAAATTAATTCCAAGTGACCTGAGTGGTCTGAAATCAGTCATGTGGCAAAGGAGACAGGTTTAGGTGGTGAACAAGTCTATTCATTCTTGTGAGTATACAAGAGATCTTAACCAAATTTCTTGAGAAGTTTGTGTAACTTTGAGAGAATTTAAATTAAGTTCTGAAGGTTATGACTGCTCCTTATCACTGAAACGTACTCTCTAATCCTAAAATCTCCCCTTTCTGGAAACCAAAGATATTATTTTCAGTGTGGAATTCAAGCTTCTGTTGCTATCTCAATATTTCATGAGTAAACTGAATGCTATTATCAAAGATCTATAATTTAATATACATTTTGTATCTTCTTGTAAATACTACAAGACTCAAACATATGTTTGATGGTATTAAAGTCAAACAATGGCTTAATCTAAAAAATGTCCAAGTCCTTAAATCCCATGTTGCTTAGCTCAGGAAAAAGATACCTGGAAACATTCCTTCTGAACACAGTTGTTGTGGTAAGACAGTGGTAGAGAGAAAATTTGGCTAATTTCTACATTCTCTGTAAGTCAAAACACATCAGGCTTTATACACAGTGATCAGCACCCTGTATATTGCCTAGAAAGTGAAATGATCACCAATGTAGATGTTTGTGTACCTGGCCTTTGTGTTCTTACTAGACAGGTCAACAGTAGAATTCAGGTAGACCATTCAAGCAACCTCACAAGATAGTCCCAGTATAACAAGCACAGACACATACATTAATGTGCCTTACTACACATGGCTTCACTAAAGGCAAATTGTGCCTGACAAATTTGGTGGCCCTCTATGAAAGGGTTATAGCGTTGGTGAATAATGGAAGAGCAACTGATGTCATCTACCTGGACCTGTGCAAAGCATTTGACACCATCTCACACAACATCCTTATCTCTAAATTGGAGAGGTGTGGATCTGACAGATGGACCACTCAGTGGATAAGGAATTGACTGGATGGTTCCACTCAAAAAGATGTGGTCAACAGCTCAACTTCCAAGTGGAGATCAGTGACGAGTGGCGTTCCTCAGGGTTTGGTACTGGGACCAATTCTCTTTAACATCTTTGCCAGCAACATGGCCATGGGATTGGGTGCACCCTCAGCAAGTTTGCTGACTACACCAAGCTGTGTGGTGTGGTTGACGTGCTGGAGGGAAGGGATGCCATCCAGAGGGGCCTTGGCAGGCGGGCTTGTGCAAACCACATGAAATTAAACAAGGCCAAATGCAAGGTCCTGCACCTGGGTTGGGGCAATCCCATGCACAAATACAGGCTGGGTGGAGAATAGGTTGAGAACAGCCCTGAGGAGAAGGACTTGGGGGTGTTGGTTGATGAGAAGCTCAGCATGAGCTGGCAATGTACACTTGCAGCCCAGAAAGAATGACTGAAACCTTAAAAATGTAGTTTTGCAAAAAAAAAAAAAACCAAAACAGACAAAATATACTAATTTCTGTAATTTGTGCCTGAATTGCCTTGCCTGTTTCTGGAGTTTATACATTGCAAAGGGCTGGATTTAGAACTAACATAAATGAACACTGCTGGAATCATCCAGTTACAAACAAGTTGAACATAAAGAGTTAATCAAAGGACTCATCATCACAACAACCTGATGTGGAGATTATTTTAGAAGGTGTATCAGCCAAATTATAGCAAAAAAAAATAAGAAAATTATATTTTTTTTTAATGATGAAAGCTCAGAACTCCGAAAGTGAACTCCTGATTCCCACTGGTTTCAGTGAGGCTGGGATTTCAGCCCTGGGTTGCAACTGAATACATATATACCTATGCTGGGGAATTGGGGATCACTGTCATGGGAGTGTTCAGAGGATTCATAAACCAAGCCACTTCAAACTTTAGAACATAACAGGGACAACTCTGTAGTCATAGATTAGTGAGTGTTTTGGGTTTTTTAGTCTTGGAGGTATGTTGTATGCAGGAATCTCAGCACTGGAGTGATTACTCTGTAAAATCAAAATGCCATTCTGTTAGAATGGAAAGGGGACTTGTGGAAAGCATTGAAATTGTGCTGGTGAGGGATACAAAGCTCTTTGTCTTTGCAGACAGGGGATTGGCCTCTCATAGATCCTCTGACACTCATTTTTCAGGTACTAAATGCAAATTTATTCAGAAAGTAAGTTTGGGGGGTGTGCATGCTTGTGGATTTTTCTTACATTTCTGTAAAACCTATTTAAACAAGACATTTACTTAGGTAATTAATTATATAAAACAGGCAAGGTGGTTTTTATTATTCTTTTTACTAGACTCTGTTATCTTATGTCCTTTTGAAAAGTAAGTATATAAAGAAACAGTCAGGTCATTACATTGTTCCTTGCTGAAGTAAGGAGCACAGGATTTTTGAGGGAGGGGCTACTGCTGGGCCTCTCTGAGAATAGGTAAAAGTTTGTCTCTGGCACTGACTGCATCATCCACAAAGTTTTATATATAGAAAAAAATCATATGTTCATGCTCTGTACAACTAACTGTTAAATACTTTTAATTGGAGTGATTGTTCAGTCAACCACCTTATTTTTTTTAGTTTTCTTGATTCACAATAGTCATTAGCATAAAGGACATCCTTTTAAAATCCATCAGATACTCATGGAACTGTCTCTAAATAAAGTTAAAATCTGAAAATAAGCAATTCTTTACAGTGAAAACTTCAAGTCTGGTTAAGGTCAGCTGTATTTCTTAGTTTCAAAGCTACTGTGGGACCCAAACTGTGAGCTAAGGCTCCCTTTTCCAGACATGGAGGAAGACAAAAGAAGTCACTTTCTGGGATAAAACCCTCTCAAGAGTAATAAAGACTTCACTGGAGCAGAAAGATGCAACTTGTTCTTCTCTGTGCCTGTTGAACTGAGTTAGTTTTCCCTATCATTTGTGAGGTCTGTGAGAAATGTTTGGATAAGATCTTTTGGTGCTGTTCCCAGAACGTGGTTCATGTGATATCAAAGAATTCTGATGTTTTGCCAGGGACCTTTTTGTCATTGGATATTTAGAGAGTGGATTTGTAAAGGCTTGGCTGAGCCAGCATACAAAGAAAACTCCTGAGCGACCTATTCTGGTAGGCCACCTTCTGTTAGAGGCCACCAGGGACATGTACCAGGAGACTCCACCCAAAAGGAGAACAGAAAGGGAGTGACAGGTAACAACTTTAACTTCTTTAGCACAGCAGAGCTGGAATATTGGTGGTCCAGGCCATGGATTTGCACTGAAATATGAATTATTGGAATAAATGTGGTCATTGTAACCTTCCTTAAAGCCCGAGTGTCCTTGTCTTGAAGCAGAGAGATCAAAGAGAGAAAGACCAGACTGATGTACTATTATTATATTCCTCCAACTGCAAGAATTAGTGATCCTAGTTGCCTGAGAAGTGGGAAGGAGGAATTGTGAGTATGCCCACTTAAATACTATATAAGTAGGATTACGGTCTCTCTAGGCATCAGTCAAAAACAGTGGTTTCCAATCGTTTTTCCATCTGTAACCTCTAAGTTTTGTCCACTGGCAAGGTAGCCCTGGGTGAACAGAAGGTAAACATACGGACAGTTTTCCTCACTACTTTCCATTCACCTCTCAATGTCTGCAGTTGCAGGCATCCTATTTTGACTTTCGAGTAAGTGCAAGGAATTGATCTTGAATCTACCACTGCTGTTCACAGTAGTTTAGTCTATCACCACCTGCTTACAATCTACAAAAGATAAGAAGGAAGCAGGTTTTCCAGAAGTTTTAAAATTGTAGGGATCACCTATTAAGTAAATTGTGCATCCTTCCTTCTGAGGTAATTTGTTTCAATGAATGTAATCAAAGTGCTGTATCAGGTGAAAAATGTCAATATTTAATATTTTTTCAGAAATTTGGACCCCATAGGAAAGAGGCAAGGAAATTAAGACAGGAAAGGAGACTGGACAGGAAGGTAAAACAAGAAATGAAAAAAAAAAAGGAACTTGAAAAACATAATGCCATTGATCAGTATTTGCTTAGTGGAGATGAAAAGGTGAGAAACAACATCCTGATGTATCACATTCATACAATTTCTCTCAAATCTCAAAATATTGTTCTGCTATGTTAAGTAACAACTGTTAGAATGCTGAGAAGTTATTTTGTCCTACTTTGTATTCCTTGTTTTTTTATGTCACTTATTTTGTCTTGTTTTCACCCCATAGTTTCATTATGATCTGGCATCAGGAAAGTCTTGAATAGGTAAGTGTTCTGGACTCATAATTAAGTCCACCTTTTGATTGCTTAATTTACACTGTTGATTAATTTTCTGATTGTAAATGCTATAGTTTTCCTTCCTAAAGATCAAATTTTAATTTTTAATAAGAATTTTACAGTTTCATTGTGTTGCAATCAGAATTCCTTTTTTCACAAGTTTGTAAAGTTTATTAATAATCTTTGCTATTTACTGTCATCTGCATATATAAAGCACCATTGGTGGGCTGTGTTTGGCTTTGCTATGAACAGTTTCCCATCCGACTTACTGTAGATAGTCTCAGCCCTGTGTTCATTTGACGTGATTTACCTTGTTTTTCTCAGTCATCACTGCATTAGGTCAACAGACAGATCAGCTGGAGAAGTTATTACAAGTGCATTTGTGTACATATACAATAATTCATGTGTCCATAGGAAAGGATTTATGCCTAGAGGTCCATTTGGTTTTAAGGTTCATTGACCAACACTGATGCCACTTAATTGCTTATATAAATAAATACATTCAGATTGAGAAAAGGGTACATATTTTTAATTAGATATAAATGGGATAAAAAAATAAAAGTGCTGACATAAATCTTCAGAAAAGTTCTTGAGGCTTGTGACTGACTTGTCAGATGATCTCCTGCTCCCTAGGTCACAGTGTGTTCATACCACATGCACCATCTTTCCAAGTTCAGTTTGCAAACCCTGTGCCAACTCCAGCTTCTTGAAACCAGCACATCCCTCCTCTTTCCATACACTACTGCCTTGACCTACATTGGCCACTATCTGGTGCTTCCCAGCTGCACTGAGGAAGAAAAAATCAATTATATCATACTGTGGAACTTAGAAACCGGAGTGGTAGGTATTATTTTTTGTAAGCTTAAATGCACTTTTCATGTTGAAAAGTGCCTGCTAGATGTGGTATTTATAAAACTAACCAAGAGTTTGGATGGTGAATATTTGCATGAAGCTACTGATTAGCACAGTAAGGATTACTTAGCGAACATGTTCCCTAGTTGCTAAAAATTCATGTACTCGTTTTGATAGTCCCTTCCACCAAAAATTAACACTTATCAAGAAAATACTGTGAAACATTGTTCCAGTGATTCTTGAATAGGTAGAAACAAAAGCATAGCATCCAGATTTGCTGCTTAAAATTCCTGAACATATATCCAATTTTCAATGACTGTGGAGAATATAATTATTTTGTTATCAATTACATATACAACAAGTAGATAGCAGAGCTGAATATCCATTTAGGAGGTCATTTATTTCAACAGTACCAAAATTTATTATTATTGGGCTTTTCTACTGAAATAGAATAGGCCCTTCATATATACAAACATTCTTATTTTCAGTCCAAAAACCAGGTGGTGCTTCTCTACATCACCTAGAATCTTGTCCCCTGGGTAGTTGCATTCTGCAGCCCATTGCCTGATTTGCCAGGTGTCATTAGAAGCTTCCTCTCTCTGATCGTAGTCTTGATGACCCTGGGAAACTGTACCATTTCTCACGTCCTATACCTTTAAGTGTTCTTCAGTTGTGAATCTGGATTTTGCTGGGAAGAGAAAGGTCAGCTTTCCCCATAGACCTTGTGCTGCTGAACCTCCAACACAGTTCAGATCACTTTCACCAGGGGAATTCAAGGAACATTCAACAAGTGTCCACCCAGCTGGCCACTGGAGATGCTCAAAATGTGCCCTTAGCTAGGGTGGGTCTGATGACTCTACTCCTCTCCTGTCCTGCTGGCTGAGTAAATACTACATTCTTCAAATAATATTCAGAGAGAACTTTCAGAGGAATAGGTAGGAAGATGGAGAAACATCAGTTAAAAATTCTCCTGGAGCTTTGTCTGGGTCTCCAAGGATGTGTCAGTGCCTTCCCACAGCTCAAGAATTGCTGATCCAATCCATTTCCCTTGCCCAAGGGCAGAATCAGTTATAATTAAATGAATGCTGACATGATTGTCTAGACTGTCTCGTAGCATCTTCCTCACTGGAGATCTGTACTTTCCAAAGTAATATATTCCAGTGCTTCACTGTCATTATGCTCGGGCAGTTCTTTTTTGTTTTGTTTTCTCCCTAGTGTCTTATTTAAACCTTCAGTGCTCCATCTGAAGGACATTAATTATTGTCCTTTTCACTAAGACAGATTGTCCCTGTCCTCTTAGAAACAAACTTTCACGTTACTGAAGATGGCTGACCTCCATCCTCTTGTTTCTAGGCTTTGTTCTATTTTTCATTAGAAGTTACTGCCTTCTACACTACCTTGTTGCTCATTTGAACTCCCTTCACCCTTAAGTGTGGTTTCCAAAACTGAATAGAATATAATTACTTAACGTGTCTTAAAACAGCATTCCTATTTATTCATCTCACAAGATGTGGGGTTTTTTTGCAATAGTGCAAAATTAGTGACATGTTGATCTTACTCTCTTCAAATCCTAGGGTTTTTTAATTGTCATTGATTATTGTACTATATTAAATAATCATTAAAGTGTTATTCCTTAAGACTAACATCAAATTAATAGTAGAAGTGTTTGTCTGACAGGTACTTAAAATGACTGCTTTACTAAATTTTATGTTTAAAAAATATTGAAAAATGAACCAGATGTACACCACTCGACAGTTACACATGATGCCAGTAGAATTGGTTTTGGAGTCATGATGGAAAAATGGGTAAACTCCTGAATATGTTTTTCTTTTGTTATTACATGAATGGTACACTCAACAATCATCAAGTTCCTCTACCGAATCACATGCTCAGAAAAGAAAAATGAGGAAGCTGGCTAATGCTGATAAAGTAACTTCATGAAATGTAAAGAATAAGTTAATAGATTTTCTGCTTCTGCTGGTAAGTCAAGGATTTTGCGTGTTTGTAAAAATTACTTCGAGTTATCTTTAAAAAAAAAAGACTTACATCCTTTCACTAAAAGTACAACAAAACTATGGTTGGTCATCTTGCCAAGTTTTTGCTGCCTTAAGAAATGAGGCAAATGACAGACAGCCAATGGTTTAGAATGACAAATACAGGGCGTTTCAAAAAGAGGGACCCATTGAAATGGACCTTCAATTGAAATTGGGTCCATCTTTTTGAAACACTCTGTATATTAGTTTCTGCTTACACATTCAGATCTTCTAAACTAGAAATGAGTGGGAACATTGGGCAGTCACTACTAAAGAGTTGCATGATTTGTTTGAAATTAGGCTTTGTTGCGTGTCATCTTTATTAAACAGTGCTTTCTTTATATGAGACTCGGGTTTCAAGTGTGACTATTTGTGTAGGAATGACCCCCTCTTTTTCCAGCTGAAATAGAGGATGAGCATTCTGTTCTGGACTAAAAACCTAATCACAACAACACAAACAACATGGGGAGACTGAGCTGAAGAAGGTACAACTTAGAAGCCCAACCGCCAAACAAAATCAGTGGATCCAGGGAAAATTCAGTGATAAAGGCAACCAGCCATCCCCAGCTACCCAGGGAGATTCCAGTAGGTGGCAGGATTCCAGCGTCTACCATCATATCAAAATAAGACATAGAAGAAACTTTGTGTTTTTAAGGCTTGCACAGTAGTAATGAGACACAACTGAGAGAACCTATGCATACCATTTATTCAGAGCTATTGGAAGTCCAGTCAGCCTCTGTAGTTGTGGTGTTTCATGACCTTTCCAAGTATAACAGCATACGTGGTGAACTCTAATGGGTTTTATTTAAGGCTTAAACAGAAATCTGCTTAAACTGATACACTGAAATAAAACTATGCCAAAGCTATTATACAGTCTATTTTATTGGAGTTGTTTATATCAGCACCATCTTCCACTGAAACTCATAATACTCCATTGAATATTGTATCTTCCCACATGGTTCAAAAGCATGGTAGAAATAGCAATACCACAGTTACTGCTTCAGTTACTTCCCAGAGAGAGTTAAGACCCAGCAGAAGGTTAGCCATGTTTTAGAGCTTTGAATTAGATTACTTTAACTAGGCTACATTAGTTAGGTGTTTTCAGTTGATGTGCTTAAGCCTTCAGTAGAAACTTGGGCATTTTGCTGAAAACACAAGTAGTATCTTACAGGAATGAGCTTAGTGCCATCTCATTAGTCAGTATTTGCATGAGTGGCTTTAGTTCAGGAGCTTATATCCAGTGTCTTGCCTCATTTTTGCAATGCAAGGCAAAAATAAACGGTTTCAACATCATTATGTGTTCATGTTTTTATATATATATATTTTTAATAAACCCAGTTTTTGAACAGAGACAACCTGCTTTGTGCAGATTCTGTATTTTGCCAAGGCCACAATTTAAAATCACACCTCCATCTTATCAGTTATTCAGGCTGTTGAATAGGAGATGAAGTACCTGATGAACAGCACATTCGGAAAACACCTTTGGAGAAATGGGCAGAGGGAAAAGGCACAAGCTGTTAGAAAATAGTATCAGTTTATATCAGTGGGAAAATAAAAGATGTTTGAAAGCACAGTCAGCCTAAAGAACTTGGCTTCAGCTAGAAAGAACTGAATGGAGGTATATAACTTTTTATATTCATCAGATAATTCCATTTAGAAGCTGTGCTTAATTTAGTGAGAAGGAAAACTAGGACTATAATCTGGGCACATTCTACCTATCCTTATAAGCAGATTTACTTTGGCCATAAGGTTCAAGAAGGAGCTTTATCAAATGATCTGGGTTTTTTGGCAAGCATACTAACATGATCTTAATTTAATAACAACTTTTTCCTATTGAGGTTTTCAAATAGACTTCTTCCTAGAGGTTGTTTTCCAAAATACCAGGAGATTTTGTTTTTTATTAAATCCTTCATCCAGAGACAGAATAGATGCAGGAATCTTTCTGGTTAGTCAGGACATTCCTCCTGTGAGGGACTCGCATGATTTGAATTATTAAGAAAAGTTGTAAATTTCTTCTCAGTTCATTTAATTCTCCTAAGTTTTAATAGCCTTTCACAGTTGGCAGTTACTTGAAGCTGCCGTTCAGTTACTTCAATGCACTCCAGAAAGTCAGGCCTTTGAAATCTGTGGGTGCTTTCCTCTCTGCTGTTGTACCTCATGCCAGCGAATACAGATGACAAGTCATTAAATACAAGAGAAAAAGGTGTTAGCAAAAAAAAAATTTATTAAATGAGATTTATGTCTGACCTGCTTCCCCCAAACCAGTTCTGTCTCTATGGCAACAGCCACAAGCATGTGACAAAACATTCAGGATTTCTCTAAAGGAAAATTTAAATACTTAAAATGTCACTTTTCAAGGAAGCATCATAGTTTATCCTCAAGCAGGTTTCAAAAGTTTATAGCACGTTTGCAGGAAGACAAGCCTTGTGGCTTGTAAAGCTTCATCAGCTAACGCATGAAGTACGCTCCTCACGGCAAGCAGGGCCAGCTGCGGCACCGGCGTAGGAATGAACACGCACTCTGCTATGAACTTACCTGATCTGGCAGTGCTTTGAGACTGGGGAGGGATGTCCTCTGAAGTTCAGTTTAGAATAGCTCTGGCATGATAATCACAAATTTCATTGCAATGTTCCTCACATAAAATCATCCGGAAGTACCTTCACAGTTTGCTACAAATATTTTAATAGTGTAAGAAGGGAAAGACTCAAAATTACTCTTACCTTCTATTGCTAAATAAAAAGTAATCATGACATAGATGAATTTGCTGCTCCAGTGTATGCTGTCATTAGACTGCAGATTACTGCACTGAAAATCATAGCCAATAACGTATGTATTTTTATTTAGAAAACGCTCAATGGTCTGTTTCTGTATGATTTCAATTCTTCAACATTTCTAAGTTTTATGAAATTAACATGAAGAGTTCTTCACTGATGCAGAAATTCCAACAATCTGATACTCAGAAATCCAAGCCATTTACCATTTTTAAGATTTCTTAAAAACTCTCCCAAAAGCCATTCAATAGTGAGATTGTCTTGCATGCCATGTCCCAGCTCTACTGGTTAACTTACACAACTCACTGTATTCAACTGACAATGCAATTGTTTCTTAGTATCTCAGTATCACACCTTTGGGGAAAGCACATATTTAGGTTTTTTTCTTCTAGAATTTACTATTTTATATGCATGTTTTTGTTATCTGTTCACAGGATAAAAGCTTGGGAACCATTTGAACACCATTATTTCAGGTTATGAAGGCATACACATCACACTGTGATCAGCAAACTCCAGCTGCTGGAGGAAAGGGCAAAAGCAGTCTTACTTGCAGGTCTGTAAAACTGATTATTATATTGGTGATGCTTCTACAATTCTAGTTCTCATCCTTCTCCAGTAACAGATGGCATGTTAATATTAAACATTTGCAAGGCAAAATTTCTAACTAGGCAATAACGTAGGTATATAGTGGGCTGCAACTGTAGTACGGTTTTGGCGTTATCTTGGTTTTGTTTTTATTTGAGACATACTTTCTCCTTTTAAATGGGATATTGAGGAATTAAACCTAGCTATCTGATGAGGTCTAAAGGAGCCTCGGAATGATTCTGTGTCTGCCCAGCAGCAGCTGACAGATTAGGGAGTACGCAGCCTCCCCTTTTCATCCCTGCACTGGAGAGCAGGATCAATGATCCCAGTTACCAATCCCTCCCTGGCTTGGGCACCAGGCTATTTTAATGGCTTCGATAAAGTGTTCCTTAGACAACAATTAAAGGCATTCTTCAAGCCTTGAAAAGCACGTAGTCCAGAGGGGACAGGGTCAAAAATAGTCAACGAACAAGAAAGTGGAACAAAGGAAGCAACACTACTAGATTATCTTCATGCAAATAGAAATTTGGGGGATCTTGTTGTTGTTGTTTACCAGAGGTTCCTTTTGCTCTAGAATTTTAATGCCCATTTTGTATTCATTTCCACCACTCAACATAATAACCTATTCGTTGTTAACCTCAAACAGCAAGAAAGCAGTATCTCCACACAAGCCTGAAAGGGACATTTAGCTTCTATGGCACAAGTATGAATGCTGGGGCACCTGTGGGCAAATGAATTAACTGCACAACCTCTGTCCATCTCCCTCCCCTCCCTATAAAACAAACAAACAAACAAATACTCCTCCGCTGCCAGCAAACACAGCTACTGTGGTAACCTCACACACCACCTGCCTGGGCAGCCGTCTCACAGGTGAACCTTGCTGTGTTCCTCACTGGAAGGCTGCAGTTGCGAATAAATTGCCATCTTTTTCTCAAAAGTATGAAACAAATGTACGCACCTAAAACTTGCCAGATTCATACTGCCCATAATTATATAGCATCCAGTTTGCCTTCCACAAAACTTTCTGCCTCACTGAGACCATGCAGGGGCAAAATGAAGTTTGGGGTCTTATCTGTAAGCGTACCATTTCCTAGCCTGACTGGTGACCTAAATAAAACTTTCAGTATTAGGTTTTTCCAAGATGTAATTTATACTGTGGCTGTCAGGAGTTAAGATAGCAGTTGCCATGGAGCTTTAATCTTTTTTTAGGCTTTAGTCAAAGGAAACTGGAAATCTGTATGCTGGGTAGAACCCTGCTCAACAGAATTTTATTTAAATTGGGACCGGATTTTATCCTGATTTCTTTACTGGAAGTTATTCTCAAAGGTTACAGAATTCTTTTTATTTTATTCTGTTTCTCAGCAGGAGATGAAAGTTTTCTTTTAGGCTTCTTAAATCACACTACATTCAACTGCGTAAGTACCCGAGTTGCTTCCACCCACACCCCTCCAACTATAAACTGTAACTTTCTACTAGTCTTAATGTGTGCAGCTAATCACTGCAATGAAATTCATTCACCAGTTTTACGATTTTCAGTGGAGGAACTCTGTAAGTATGCAGAAGCAAAATTTTGGGGAGGATTTTATTTTCTCTGCGCCCACTAAGTGCTAATCCCTACACTGGAGAGCAGGCCTTGGGAACAGAAGTAATTAGAGTTTGAATCTGTGTATGCTACTTACAACTAACTTCCTTGATGTATATTTAACAAGAACCAAAACGTGAAATGCATGAAGTGCATCTCTGAGAAGTACGAAATTGGCCATGCAATAGTCAGAAATGTTCTGCTAGAACACAGTTGCAGCAGAACAGAGATGCGGTCCAGTCCAGTCTACTACTTGCGGGTAAAACATTGCTGACTTACTCAAAACTGAACTGAATTTGTCAATATAAGCTTTTATAACTCCTACCCTACCCCAAGCAAAATTTAGAAAGGATTCAGATGCAATATGAGCTTGATCTTATTAGGAGACTTGGATTCAAAGGCAAATGACAGCTTCATTTAAAGAAAAAATTGTCAAAATGTCACTAAATAGAACTGTTTGCTGGCTAGTGTTAGTGGAAATCCAAAGACTCCAGGGTAATCAGAAAATTGGCGCAAAAGAGAAGATTTCAAACTTTTTCAACTCTTTCATGGCATGGTGATAGTAAAAAAATAAACCTATTTTTCCTTCTAGGATATTTAAGCCTGTGGGACTTGAACAGTTGCACAGTAATATTTGTTTCTAGCATTAACAGCAAGATGTCTTGACGAGCTAGCACTGGACAGAAAAACAATTCTTGTGGGTTTGAGTGACAGCCCCGCTCATCATCTTGAGAGCATCAGATGCAAAACCAACTGTCCATTCCACTGAAAAAAAAAGATTTCTTTGGAGAAGTATCTGGTAGCAGCCAGGAGGAACCTGAAGAAAACGAGACTGTCCAACAATTAAAGACACAACAAGGAGCATCCCGGACCTCTTAAAAGACAGCTGTTCAGAGACAGAATTGTTCACTGTGCTCAATAAAAGGCACAGTATCAATTCAGACAAACTGCAGTAGTTTCCTTCAAGCTAAAGTTAGGGGCTTTTAAATAAAAAAAATGTCTTCAAAGTTAGGAAACACTGTCTTCTTTACAAAGGCCCCCTTCAGCTCTAAAAAGAGCATCTAAAATGGAAAATCCCTAGATAATTTCAGGGAAGAGTGGGGCATTTCACTTGCCACCCTCTGTACCTGTACTTGTCAGTACCACATTACCATTTCTGGATGTGTAGTTTAGTTAATGCTTGGCAGGGAAACACAGTTAAAACTATTCTAAATACAGAGATATTGTTATTGTGCTTTTTAGCAGTCAACACGCAACAGCATGCGGATGACTACACCTAAAGAATCTGTACCGACCACAGCTGGTCATTAACTGCATTTGGATTCAGGCAGCTTACACAACAGAATATAGCAGTACACAGCAACCAGAGGAAACCTGTGTTAATCTTGTGTACTGTTCTAGACCTGCCAGAATTCCAGAGTCCAAAAAAAAAATGCAGTAACTGCTGCAAATAGCAAGATGGCCTTATAACAGCGACAGCAAATATTACTAAATTGCTCATATTGCTTTCAAAGTAGTAAGCTATTAGTTGTATTTTTTTGTTTGCTTTAGTTTGGTTTGATTAAATTATTATTTTGTCAAGACTAATCAAATTGGTCCACAGGACAATGATCAAGAAACACTCTTGCTCTGTATTACCATTCCCTTTAAATAGTTTATGGGGACCTTTTGCTGCTGCTGAGTTTGCATTACTTCAAAACTGAAAGGCAAAAAGCAAGAAAAGCAAGAAGTGCACCATATTTTTGTAAGCTTCAAGAAAACAATGTAACCTACACTGAAATAGGATATAGCATTAATTTTCACAAAGAGGAACCAGTTTCTTGTATAGTTGCATACACTTCTATCAACTTCCAAAGTACCTGTTGCCCTGATTTTTTTTTTTTTTTGCAAGCTAAACTTACTTCATGACAGTCAATACACATCTTGAAGGTGGGCTGGTTTAACTGTTTATGTCTCATTTTCACTTCACTAGTGAGGTTCATCCCTTTAAGAAAAGGAACTCTACATTAAGAAGCAACATAAGAGTTCTCTACTTACCTTTTTGATTTCATACTAGGATCTTACACACATCTTCAGCAATTACCATTGATCTTCTACAAACACAGATGCAAAGCCACAAAATCTGAGTTTGGTTGAAAAAGGTGGTGAGATGCTAAATATCAGATAACATCAGATCTTTTCTCATGTATGTTTTAACAACAAATTAGTCAAGAGTATTTAAGAGGTAATTTTAGATGCACTCATGTATATTTGAGGCAGGCTGCTAATCAGCTTATGAATTATTTCTGCATGAGCAATTTCATGTACTAGGCAAGGAAGTGCTGTTTTCCCAGCAATATCTTCACTAAAAACCCTGAGAAGTCATATTCCCTACTAGACGGGTGCTTAGCATGAAAGAAAGCATCCCTGCATTAGAGGTATTTATCTGGACCACTTTCAAAATCTAAAATTTTCTTTCTGTCACACCACAACATACACTTCCTACTTCAGCAATTATTCTAGCTGAGCAATTATATAAGGCTCCCAGCCTTCTCCTCTGCCTTGGAAAAAAGTATCCTTGATTTAGCCAGTAGAAATTCAAGCAGTACTTTTCAAGGTAAATTAGTAACATTAATAGTTACAATTTAATTTGTACTTTGTTCTGCAATGTCAGTGTTTACTTCAGTGATGTTTGCTTTTTAGTACTAGGGACCATCACCATTTTGGGTAGACAATAGATGCTGACACAATCCCCAGCCAAAGGCTTCCAACCAATCTTCCCAAGAAGGAAATTTATGAATTGTTAAGCCATAACAAATAGAGAAAGGAGTAAAATGCGCAGAGGAGGACTTGCAACGCTCGTTTCCAACAGTTGGCCTGATCATTCTCCATCAGCAGCCATGACCCAGCCAGCTCAAGAAGCTGATCTTTGCAACCTTAGATCAGTCACTAGGCCTGGAAAGCAGGACAGGACTTGGGATGTTTACCTTCTCTCCTGCCCTGCTGATGATCAGAGCCCTTACAGTAGTTTCCTGCAAAAGCTGTTTGCTTGCTGTGGTACAAGCCTCCCCAGTGGAGCCAGTCCACTTAATAAGCCTACAATTTTAGAGCAAAATTTCCAAACACTGGCTTTACACTCCCCTGCCATATGTTAACTAGTATTACTTGCAAATGCTAAATCCTGTTAAGGAATCAGATCATAACTGCGGAAACAGGCTCAGTATCTTACATAGCTTGTAATATTTAGAGTCCTGTGCGTTGATTCATACCATCTGGCCTGACAGCAGAGAGGCTTTCCGTATGCCAAGCACAGGGCACCCGGCCCTCCAGCCCCGGCCATCACGGCCCTCTAGTGGAGATGCAGGAGGGCGTCTGATGGCATCTTGCTTTTGCTCACCTGCCTTCAGAGCTGCTCTCAACTCAGTGCAATTGCTTTGCAGTCAGGCTTGGACAGGGATGGTGTCACTTCTCCCTCCATGAGGCCAAGGGAGCCTTTAGCAGCAAAGAGCAGAGACCTATGGGGACTTGAGCTCTTGCAGCCCACCTAGAGATTCCCCCTGCAGCCAGCCCTACAGAGCCACTGTCTGCCTTGCCAAGCCAGCCAGGGAACAGGCGGGCTCAGGGAAGAACAGTGTTGAACAGGAACCCTAGGTTCAAGCTTTGCTACACCACTTACTTCTCTATTAGCATCTCCCTTTGCAAAGGAGCAGAAACAGCTGTTTTCACATTTTTTCCACCTCCTCTAAGGTGTGGAGGTGAGGAAGTTCACCTTTAACTACCACCCAAGTAGTGTTTAGACACTACTGGCACACCTCAGGACAACACTGTTACGTAGCCCGTCACAAACCTGCTGGGATTTGTCTACCAGCTCTGTGCCAGTCATGCTTATGTTTTGTTTTTTATTATATATCAAAACTTTTATTGAAAGCTTTTGCCTTCAGGCTTTTTAGTTAGTTGCCAGAGTCCAAGAAAGTGTGGTGCTGTGCCTAAACCCAGGTGTGGCCACATATATACACAAATACCACTAAAGGAAAAGCAGTTTACATCCCAGAGAATATCAGTCATGTTTCAGCTCTTTAGAGGTTGATTGTGACCAAGGTTTCATCACATTTGCAATTTCTGTTCCCTGAAGTGTCAATATCCCCCCCTCTCAAGGGATCCTTCTACCACTTCAAGGTTTATATAGGCAGTGGCAAAACAGAAACAATCAAGGAAATAGTTTTGGCATTTGAGAGACCATCTTAAACAATAAAGACCACATCACAATGCTCAACAGAACCCAAACAAAACCTACTGAGAATATCCAAAACTGCATATACACCATATATCATATCCAAAAATTGACTCCCAAGTATAAAGTCACAAAGACGAGAGTTTAATATTGTCAAAAAAAAGCTTAAGTTAGTGGTATTTTCTTCCTTGAAATAACATACTGAAAGTCACTGAAGAGGTCTGCTTTTAGCTCGGAAGACTTTTACAGTTACAGCTGAATTCAAAAACCCTAATTCCAAATGTGTGATGTTAACACAAAAACTGAAAACTTAAGACCTGGGATAAAGAACAAATTCAGTTGTTAAGATTCTAGCAGTTACGTGAGGCCTTTCAATGCCTTTCCCATAACATGTATAGTTCTTCAGTATCTTTCCCACCACCATTATTTCAAGATTCACAAGGTTCTTTAAAATACTAATGGGGTTAAATTGAAACCAAGCGCCATATGCTTGTAATGTCTTCTGTGAAGGTCTGAAGCCACCCTGTTTCAATTATTTGGTTATTCAGTGCAGAAAGTTAAAGATCACAGAAGGTATAACAGCTTTTAATACTCCATTAATATTATAGATTAAAAATTATTGCATAGTCTTATGCATTTCCTAAAACAGCGTTCTCTGGAAATTAAACATTTTAATATAAAAGGAGCAACTCTTTAAAACATGAATTGCTTTCACTACCTCGATCTTCTATCCTTTTTTGATTTGTCAGTACATTTGTCCATTGTTTTCTCATTGTCTCCTCTGCACTTAGGGCAATACCATTTCCCCTTTGGTTTGTAGGTGAGTCCAACACACGAAAAGTGGAACCACTCGATAGGACACTGTTCGTTATCACACCCTATCATTTCGCCATAAGACACTTGGTTGCATAAGCAGTAAGTTGGTTCATTGGGATCAATTGCAAATTCTACAGGTGAAACCTCTCTCTCTTGTTTGGCTTTGGAGCGTTTTTTCTTCTTGGAAGATTTAGATCTTTTTTCTTTAGGTGGCTGATCATCGCAGTCATCAATACCATTTGCTATATGGCACAGATCACGGCTTTCACTGGTTCGCTGGCGACGCGGTCTGCGTGAAGATCTCTCTGGCTGGCAGGACTCCATCTTTGCCTTTTCTAGAGGCTTTTCACTCTCAGACAGATCTTGAAAACACTGCGAGTGTGTTTCCATTTGCCGGGCTCTATTCTCTACCAGTTCTAGCATCTGAGTGACTATTTGAATTTTTTCATCTCCGAGCTCCTGGCTGTTGATTAATGCACGCTGAAGATGCTGCTGCAAGCGTTTCTTCTGAACAGGATCATTTTCTGACTTGTATTTTTCATAGACATCATCTATTTCTTTTAATGCTTCTATAAAATAAAAATAATAGGAATAATTACACAAGGTGGCATGTGATCAAGAAAATACAGCAATGTATTTCTAACTGATGAGAAACAATACGAGTTTTCATTATAAGTATACCCCAGTGGGCTAGATCAGCTATTTTTTTATTCAAGTTGCATGTGGTCATCAAATCAGTGTTTAAGATCACAACCTGTTGCAAGAAAAAATTCTCAAGTTCTAAGAAAAAGCAAGCTTATTTTAAACATTGGAAAAAGAAAGGATAACCCAAGAAAACTGCTGGAGTTTGGATAGTCCAGATCCCACCTCCATCTGAAAGAGCAGAAATTTCTGTTGAGAGTCCTCACCGCAGTAGTTCCAAAGCTCCGTCCTACAAACCAAAGCAATAACCTATTGTATCACAGGGATAAACTTAAAATTCATATAATCATTATATATCTTGATATATAACACTCCAGGATTAGGCTGTCCAGGTCCTCGGCCTTCTCCTTATTCGTCTAAAGGTTTGGTATTACACTTTCAAGTAGAGATACAAAAGGAGTATGACAACTGAAGTTATGCAATAGCAAATTTACAATCGGGACTTAAATCGACTTAAAGCGCTCAAAATGCTTTTCCTGTTATGAAGACAAATTACAGCAAGCTGCATTTTAAATCAAGGCTGAACTTTTCAGAATAGGTGACCTACTGTTCAGTAGTAATGGGGATCACAGTTTGACTTCTTGCAAGCCATGCGAAATAACTGATGAGTTGCTGTGAATCTTTCATAAAATTTAGTTCTTAGAAGCAAGTGTAATGAACCCAAATACGAGATTAACAAATGCCTTAGAAGCCAGTTTTAGCTGGTACTCTATTGTTCTACGTTGCTGGATTTTAAAATAGTATTTTCCAGACCAAAAGTTACACTAGATCTATGCATAAAAGAGACATAGCTAATGTGGAAGGAAACGGTGACAGGGAAAACCTGATGCACGGTGTTGGATAGAGCACTGGTTCCTTCAGAAACAACTTACAGGTTTTATTTGAGCAGGCAAGGGAATGTATGAATTATACTGAACTATTTACTTCTAAAGCGAGAAGATCCGCAGTACAATCTCTCCCTGAAGACCTGCGTTTCACAAATTGGCTTTCATTTTTAAAGAATTTGTCTGCATTGTACAGTTGTGAAATGATTCAAGCTTGTGCTAAATGGAAGCCATAGATATTATCTCAACATTGTTCAGTGATTTCTTTTTCCTGCTGACATCTTGAAACACCAGCTTAAGCGTGAACAGCCGCTTTTTACTATAAATTCTGAAACCTGTATGAGAACAGGAGCCAACAGCATTTTGTTCTGTTCCAGACTTTCACTAGGGGAAGAGAAAAATCACTACTCTGCCTGACCAGTAATTCACCTAACCCAGTTTTTCTCAATACTATCATTCCAGGTACCATTAAAAACACAATCTTTGTTTCCCTGCATCTTCAGCTGGACCTGCTCTTGCCAGTTGCCCCGATGAGGGAGGGCCGGGGGTAGAATCTTACTGATCTTACTCTCTGCTCCTGAAAAGCATGGAGTAAGGTACTTTGTAGGCTGCTGAACTAGAAAGTCATAACCAGAGTACAATATTCTGCAGCCACATTATCTCCCAAGCAGCTTTGTCCTATGAGGGTAAGAAAACCCGAGTGCAGGTGTAGTTGCACAGATTTCCTGCGCTGGCAGTGCCCTACCCAGAAGAACCTGCGAGCAGTAACCATTTTCCTTTTCACACTGTGCCAGAGAACAACATTCACCCTATGGATGTAGCCCATGAAGATGTGCTGCACACTTCAAATGGGTCACCAGCCATTAAAAAGAGGAAAGGACTTTTGGGTTGACAGTGATGCAAGTTTACCAAACTCCTCATTGGTCCCTAAGCGTAGAGAAGGGATCCATATGCCCAACTAAACAGCTCTGAAACCCCTGTTAAAAAATAAAACAAAAAGACAAAACCAAACCCACCACCAAATGCAACACAAATCGGGGTCGGGTGTTCATTACAGATAATCAGATTAAGTTTGGTGGAGCTAACAAAAGCTAAAAGAATTTCATTTTTCCAAGCACAGGGGTGGCTCTGTCCCCCATGTGAATTGCCACTGCCTTTTAAATCAGCTGAAATTATATAGCACTGCTTTTACATCTTCAGGTTTGGGCCTAAAATACTTTTTACCCAGTTTTTAGGGGTTTGGGGTGATTTTCAGTGTTGTTTTTGAAAACAGTTGAAGGATTTGGTAAAACTAGCAACAAACTTCTGCTTTGGCCCAGTACAGGATTAGAGACTGGAGGGATTCCTCGAGGAGACAGAGCCTGAACGAGAGCCTGACTCCATTGGGGACAGCTGTGCAGTGCTGTGGGCACAGGTCTGCTGGGGAGCCCTGGGCAGCCCAGCCCGGACCCAGAATCCAAACTGCTGCAGGCAGTCGATGCCCCTCAGGCTTCACAAACACGGAAAGCTCGCAGAAGCCCGTTCTTACCGAACTTCCTGGTCATTAGGGAGATAATGGAAAGGATCCGTTTACAACAGCCGCCTGCCGAGGCGGCCCCGCTCAGCGCCCGAGGAAAGGCCGGGCCGGTCCCGCCCCCCGGGGGCTGCGGGGCGGGGGGACGGGGCTCTGGCTCCCCGGGACGGAAT
>VZRW01012999.1:67468-160630 GCA_013398125.1 Aegotheles bennettii
GGCGGGGGCGGGGCGGGGCGCCCGTCAGAGCCCGGGGTCCTCTGCGGAGGGTCCCGGAGCCGTGCGGGTGCCCTCAGGAGCGGGTGCCCCCGGGCTCATGCTTACGGGCGTGCGGCCTTCCGGGGAGCTGCTCGCCCGCCCCCTCAGCCCGGGAGCCTGGGCGGGCTGCCCCTTCGCCCTTCCCTCCCTCACAGCTCGGGGTGCGGGGCGCGGAGGTGCTGCGGGCACGGTTGCAGCTTCATACCCTGCCCGGTGAAATGTGAACAGAAGGGGCGCTTCTCTTGTCCCATCGTGTCTCAGGGAGAGGGCTGGGAGGGCACCTCGCGTGTGTGTGTGAATGCCCGCGGGGCGGGTGCCGGGGGATGGGCCCAGGCTCTTCCCGGTGGTGCCAACCGGCAGAACGAGCGGCACCGGGCAGAGACCGATGCACGGGGAGCTCCCCCTGAGCATGAGGAGGAGCTGCTGTACTGTGCAGCTCCCGCACAGCTGCCCGGAGAGGCTGTGGAGTCTCCCTCACTGGAGATGTTCAGGAATTGTCTGCATGCAGTCCCGTGCCATGCGCTTGGGCCAGGTGACCGCTGCCGTCCCTTCCAACCTTACCGATTCGGTGGTTCTGATTCGCTTTACAGAGTCATTCCAGCCTTGCTGAGGCCGGAGTTCATGGGATCAACTCATGCTTTTGCCTCCTTGGCGTGCGATAGGAAGGTGGTGGCAAGGAACCAGGTCGTCGTGGCATTTTGGAGGAAGCATTAAATGAGCTGCTGGCTGCTGCCTACGAAGGGTGCAGAAAGTTGCTTGTGCAGTGCTGTGGGCTGTCTTCTATGTTGTGAGAGTTTACCCCAGAGTTTGATTCCAAACCAGTTGGAGAATTCTGCATGGAAAAGCAATAAGCACACTGTGAAAATACCACAAGGTTTGGTCTGCTGAGGGGGTGCTGAATTAGTGCAACAGAGATTTGAATTCCAAAGGGCTGTCCCAGGAGAGCTGTATCAATCCTCCCGCCCTCCCCCTCCCAGTTAGAAATCTGTTTGATTAAATTTTCAATTCTTAACACCAAGATGTCATCATGAAGTGAACTACAAGACAGATTGCATTTAAGGAAGGAGTCTTTCTCATTAAGTGACTTTAATGTCTTTATTTTGTGGAAATTGTTATGTAGTAGTGTAACTTGCAGTACCTCTATGGTGCAAAATTAAGCGATGAAGGAAACTAACCCAGAAAAAAACCCAGTCCAATTTTGCTCCGTATCCATTGTTAGAGTGGAAGTGCTGTTCCTTTACTTTTTGGTTAGCCCATGCAGTGCTACCTTGTGCGTTGGCAAGAACACTTTAGTGAGAGGGCGGGGGATGGGACCTGACACACTCAGTATTGTTTTGCGTTTGCCTGTAGAGGAAGAAAAGGGCAGAAAGTTTGCATGTTCTGGTGTGGGTGTCTAGGAGCAATGGGTTTGTTCAGCAACAATGTCAGAAGGTTTAGAAACAGCACTGTGGTCACCACTGGTGTAGTGTTACCCATCTGTTTCCAGGCGCCTGTTGTATCAGTCCTGCATGTGGTTCCCTGGTCATGAGGCCTGAAATATCACAGAATCACAGAATAGTGGGGGTTGGAAGGGACCTCTGGAGATCATCTAGTCCAGCCCCCCTGCTAAAGCAGGTTCACCTGGAGCAGGTGGCACAGGATCACATCCAGGCGGGTTTTGAATGTCTCCAGAGAAGGAGACTCCACAGCCTCTCTGGGCAGCCTGTTCCAGTGCTCTGACACCCTCAAGGTAAAGAAGTTTTCCCTCATGTTCAGATGGAACTCCCCGTGTTCCAGTTTATGTCCATTGTCTCTTGTCCTGTCACTGGGCACAACTGAGAAGAGCCTGGCACCACCTTCTTGACACCCGCCCTTTAGATATTTGTAAGCATTGATGAGATCCCTCTCAGTCTTCTCCAGGCTAAACAGACCCAGGTCTCTCAGCCTTTCATCATGGAAGATGCTCTAGTTACCTCATCATCTTTGTAGCCCTTCACTGAACTCTCTCCAGTAGCTCCTTGTCTTTCTTGGACTGGGGAGCCCAGAACTGGACACAGTGCCCCAGATGTGGCCTCACCAGGGCAGAGTAGAGATAGAGGATCACCTCCCTCAACCTGGTGGCCACATTCTTCTTGATGCATCCCAGGATGCCATTGGCCTTCTTGGCCACAAGGGCATGTTGCTGGCTCATGGTCAACTTGTTGTCTACATGTTGACTTCCAGGTCCTTCTTCCCAGAGCTGCTTTCCAGCAGGTCAACCCCTAACCTGTACTGGTGCCTGGGGTTGTTCCTCCCTAGGTGCAGGACTCCACTCTTACCCTAAATATATAGAGGACATGATCTGTCACACTTCGGTTTCCACTTAGAAATGATGTGGATGATGTGGGCCTGTCTCCTAGACCTCCGAGTCTGTGATACCGTGACTCATGACTTTATGGTCAATACAGACCGTAGAAGGGAATGGTGAATGGAATTCTTGGAAAACAGAGGTTTGAGCTTGCACTCAAGCTGAGATCATCCATGCCTCCAGCCTGTTTGTTCTCACTCTTCAATGAACCAGTTTGCTTTCTAACAAAGCCAGCCTTGGCCTGGGCATGAGATCTGCCCCTCAGGGACAGCAGGAATTCAGCCAGGCCTGAGTGGCTGTAGCAGGACTGCCTGTACTCTTGCAGAGGTAGCACAGCAACCAGCACACACAGCCTTGAATGCCCTTTCCTCCTCCACAGCCATCTGAACTGCCAAGTGAAGTGACTAAGGGCTAGTCCGTGTCATATACCAGTTAAGAGGAGGAGCTGTGGAGGGCTAGACTCCAGCGGGTGATCCCGTCTGCTCAGAGGGATCTCCAGAAGTCATACCCTGGTGTTGCTGGGTGAATGACAGCTCCTGATGCTAAACATCAGAAGTAGGCTTCCACATCCCAGAGTTTTGTGTCTGCCCTTGGTCACCTCCTGTGTATCTGATTATGTGGACTCACCTGTGAGTCCTGGACTCCTCTAAAGGCATTGTTCTAGGGAGTGCTGGAGACTCAGCACAGCTACAAAGCCTAATATGTTATCTGGTCCTAGAGTGGCTCAAGGGCTGATGAGAACAACTTTTTCTTACCCAGTTTTGGTGGACAAATGAACCGAGAGCCATTTTACCCATTGGCCCGCTGACCACACGTGAGCACAAACATAGGCAACAGCTGGAGAAAAGTCAGAGGACAGTCCTAAACACTCGAGAGTGGCTCACAACTGGTTTTGGCCGTAGTGAGCAACTTCTATGGTCTGGCACCTGTCTGGCACCTTATGCTGTTAATTTTGGGTTAATTTTCTCTCATGCTCCTTCTGCATCAACATAGCCTCGTGGTTGGCCCAAAGATGACTTAAACCAAAATTGAGCCTTTTGTCTTTCCTATTTTTTCCAGACATATTCTTTATACTTCACTGTTGTTGTGTGCTTTGAGTGATACTAGAAACAGTTTAGATCCCAGCCCCAAAGCATGGGATGTCACGGACATGCACGTGCAGACAAATATATGTGTGTGCCTGCAATGATCTCTGAGCGCTGGAGTCATACTGTGCCTCGAGTTGATTAAACAAGTGCATGTAGTAGGAAAGGGAGAAAAACACTGCTGTTAATTTTAAAAAAGGAAACAAGTAGCGTTTTCATTCTCACCAGGAAAGCCAATTTTGAAGTTAAACACCTCATTGACGGTGCTAATACTGTGCATTTAATTTTCAGCATTGGAAGAAAAGAGATGTTTTTGTTCCCACTAGGGAAGGAACTTCTAAATGCCACACTGATAGTAGTGTTGTTAGAGTCATTTGGGGCTTGATAATAGTTTCTTTTGGCAAGATATAACTAAAATCTCAAGGTGAATCATACCAGGGTCTATAATCACAGTACTGCACCTGTGCTTCCTCTATAATAAAGAAAGTTTATTTCTGCCTTTGTAAACCAGTGAATTATTATTTCTTCAAAGTCAAGTCCCACTGAAACACAGAGGGCAGTAGCCCCATTGAGTTCAATTATGTTCTGTGCAGTTAAGGTTAATATATAGTGACACTCCTTATTCAGCTTAATATGAGAAGTGCGCTCTTAACATCACAGCAATGCAAAGATAAAGCTCGGAGTTATTGCTGCAGGAAGGCAGTAACAGTGGGATCTTGCTGGCTTGGCACAGAAAATCCTCTGAGTACCATCTGTAGGTTGGTCCCTGCTATAAGTAATGAGAGCCCTGGCTTAAGTTCATTAGAAATGCAGCTTGAAGGAGGATGGGGCAGAGATATTTTGCTGTTTCTTAAGGTAACATACATGTTCTGCTGGAGCAGGTCGTTGAAGGTCTCCTAGCCAGGCAAGGGACAGCACTTCCAGGGAGACATAGCTGCATGTGCCAGGGTAGCCAGTCACTACTGTTTAGTAAGCTAATCCTTGGAATAAAAGAAAATAGTTGCTAAAAGAGCACTAATGGCTATGTAGGCTTGTCAGTTAGAGTAAATCTGTGTTTTTATTTCCCCACAGTTACACAACTGTTGTTACCCTACTGTAAGCAGCTCTGAGTTACAAAATCATCCACTCTTCGGAGATTTCTCAACTGAGGAAAATGTATTGTGTAATTGCAGTGGATAAAACCAAAGATAAAAGTTAAAAGCTTAATTGATAATAAATTTCCTTTATACATATGTGCTCTTATTACTAGCTTAAGTAATATTTTGCATTTACTAATATTCAAGTAAACTTGAAATACATAGCAATACCTACAATAGGGTTGTCAGTTGTTTTCCTTTAAATGAGTTTGTTAAGCTTTAACTACACCTGAAGGTAGCATACCATTTGCTAAATTTTGCTTGCTAAACTATGGTTTAGGTAGCATACTACTTGCTAAATGTCCATGGCTCGGTGTGAAATTTTCCATATTGGGGAAGGAAGTTTAGGACGACTTTACTGCTACCAAACATGACCTAAGAGCTTTGCTCTTAGGATAAAATATTGTGGACATCTTATATTTGAAGTGCTTAAATGCCCTTATGCTCTAGAGCAGACTTGAAATTTGTACTGAAAAAATGAATTGGGGGGGAGGTGTCTCAGCTTCTCACTACACTTAGCATAATTTATAAGCCTTTGAAGAAATTAATTTTCCACATTGCTGACTTAGCACGTGTCCCCACCATCCTTGCTACTACTGCAGACAAGTCTATCCCAGTTGTGAGCTGCAGGGTACAAAGGTGTCCTCTGTTTGCCGCTAAGGACTGGGAGTGACTCTACGGAGACCATCTCCTGTGCTCTGGAAAAGCTGCTGTTTTCTCCTCTTCATGGGTGCCTGAGCATGTCTGATAAAAATGGTGAAGGGACACAGACCTGACTGAGGGAAGGGAAATAGTAAGTATGGAGGCAGACGGTATGGTGAGACTGAAACTACTAGGGGGTAGAAAAGCTTAACATGAGAGTGACACGGATAGGATGCTGGGATTAAGTGAGGAAGGGAATTAAATTCTCAAGGAGAAATGGAGAAAAAAAGTTGAAGGTAAGGGGACAAATACATACGGAAGAGGAATTGGGGGAGGACTGTATGACAGGAGCCTATGACTAAGAGAAATGAGAGGATAGATGTGGAAAGAGACTCTTCTGCTTGAAAGAGTCCAGTGCAGAGCCATAAAGATGATTAAGCGAGTTGAACATCTCCCTTATGAGGAGAGGCTGAGGGAGCTGGGTCTCTTTAGCTTAGAGAAGAGGAGACTGAGGGGTGACCTCATTAATGTTTATAAATATGTAAAGGGTGAGTGTCAGGAGGATGGAGACAGGCTCTTCTCAGTGATGTCCAGTGATAGGACAAAGGGGAACGGGTGCAAGCTGGAACATAGGAGGTTCCAGGTGAACATAAAGAAGAACTTTTTCACTGTAAGAGTGACAGAGCACTGGAACAGGCTGCCCAGAGAGGTTGTGGAGTCTCCTTCTTTGGAGACATTCAAAACCTGACTGGATGCGTTCCTGTGTGACCTGCTCTAGGTTGTCCTGCTCTGGCAGGGGGATTGGACTAGATGATCTTTCGAGGTCCCTTCCAACTCCTAACATTCTGTGATTCTGTGAGTCTGTGAAACCAGAAGAATGAGAACACATTGGTAGAACGGACAAAATCAAATAGAAACAAGTCTTGACTCAGCAAAGGGACAAGCTGTGATGGGAAGGGGAGCATTGACAGAGGAACCACTGGGATTTGAACAGAGACTTAGAGAAAGGGAAGTTTAAACTGGGAGAACACTGAGACATTAGCATTTCAATGTTTTTTTCCATTGCAGTAGACAACTGCTAGGGTAAGTAAGACCAAGAAAATATTCTGCCATTCTAAATTAGTGTAAGATATGTTCTTGTCTTTTCTGTGTGCTACAAAGGAACAAAAGAGGCAGAAATCTGTTTGCAGAAATCCATCTTGCAAGCCAACTTTGAAAAGTTTTTAGGTAGGAAGCCTTAGGCCTTTGGCAGACAGCTCTACCCCAAAGTGGGAAAAAGCAAGAAAACAGCCTTAGGAATCTTAATGCAAATATTGGTACAAGTTCATTGTAATTCAAGAGGATTCAGGAAAGCACTGAAAGGGCATGGGAGTCTTGTATGAAAAAAATAATCTATTATGAGGCTGTAACATACCAAACTTTTGTGTATGTGCATATATATGCATACACACACATATGACTATATGCATGTCTACATACACATGCATATGTAGTACAATGTAGATATGTGTGAATATTTAAAAATACTTGTGTTATTGAGAGCACCTATAAATCTAGATACCCCTGCTTCTTCAGTCAAACTATTCATGCCTTGGAGGAAAAGAAAAATTACAACTAATATTTTATTGGCTTGGGTTGTCTATAGGTGCATTGCACAAATGGATGCTATTAAATCCTTACACCATGCTGTACCAGTATGAATTTTGTATGTGCTACATATTTTTCAGACACAAATAACTATTTTAGAAATGATATAAGGAACTTTCCTGAGACTCCAGGCAACAATGTCAGATGTAATTTGAATTATTGCTATTGAAAATCATGGTTCTGTTTTTCATTATTGTTATACCAATATCCCTGACAACCTGCAATTTACCTGGTATGAACAGCACCTCCTGAAATATGGAGCTGTTTTGTGTGCTGTGGTATTTTTGTATATCCATCCTGTGCATAGGCGTGGTATTTCACGTTAGTTCCACTGGGTGGCACTGAAGGAGACAAGATTGTGTGGAAGTATCTCCAGAACTTGAGATTACTCCAAGAAGTGAGAGTGGCTTACTTTTTCATTCCATTACTGAAATAGACAAATGTGGACTCATTTCCCATCCTGATGTAATGATTTATCATAAAAAACAGCTCTTAAACACTCCTAGCTATAGTTCTAGGTTTTGACAGTAACAAAATTACAGTGAAGGCAGAGTCAAGGCTTCTGAACCTGAATACTCCTTCTTCCCTCAAAAAGGTAAAGACTAAGGGATGTGACTTTGGCCCGTTCTGGTTTCTTATGTGAAGGTTTGTAAAACATCTGAAGAATTTTTGGTCCCTGTCCTCCATGGCAACGATGTTGGTACTGGCCACTTCTGCCAGTATGAGCAAGTGCAAGTGTGTAAGCTTCTAAGCTTATTTGAAAAAAAAAAAACCTACATAGCAATTCATTCAGAATTAAAAGCTTCCATCTGTTGAGGAAATGTCGTATAGTGTTTCAGAGAACCTCCCAACCTGAAACTCCATCTGCAGGCCCCACACAAGGACCTCTGTTTTTTCCTGGGAAGGGATTTTGTGATCCTGCCTGGAAAGCACACAATTACTCTCTGTCAATCAGACCTATAACCTGGGAGTCGTCTTTGACTCCACTCTCTCTTTTGACCTGTTTATCTTGATGTATATGAATTTTGTTTCATTTTCGTCCCTAAAGTCTCTTCTTATCTCTGTCCACATCACAGATATGCTTTTAGGCTTTTGTTATCTCTCATCCTGCTTATGACAGCTTTTTTTCCTATGCCTGATCTGACCTGTCAAAAAGGTCCCTTGAAACTATTCTTGCACTTATCTCCCTGGCCTATTTCTGTGGCTCCTGTTTGTACTTACCCCTTCAGTATATCTCCATAGATTTCCCTGTCTCCGCAAGCCCTCTAGCCCTCTGAGAGAGCAGTTTGACAATTTTTTTGGCAGCTGTGCTGGCCTAAGACAGTCTCTGCTCCCAGCCATTCCCTCCTATCTCTTTGATGTGTCCGCTAGTTTGCTGGCACAGTTGTTTTGTTCAGTTGTGTGGTAAACCAGATTAAGAACCTGAGTTGGCTGAAAAGCAGCATGAGGGAGGGAGGAGAGGCACCTTTTTCAAGAAGGTTATTTCTCCAATCTAGTCTATCAGGCAGTCCTTCTGCTGGTGCCACTGAGGGGTTGGGTCTGGGGCAGAGGCAAGTGGTGAGAGACGTGGGGTTGCAGAGCAGCAATGGCTTGTGCTGGTTTGTGTAGCACTATTGGTAGCTGTTGAGCTGTGACCTGATCTTGACGATAGAGCTAAGCCAAGCTAGTAGCTAGCTGCTGCCGAAAGGGTAGTGCTGCGCCTCCTTCCTCACCCCTCCTCACGGGCTGGTTCCTGGCACTCCCCTTGTGCCGGCACTGGTGCTTATCTCACCCAAGCAAGCCAGTCATGGGAGCTAAAGTGGCACAGAAGTATTCACTTCTCATAAGGGTTTGCCTGGCTGTTCTGCCGAGTGCCCATGGAGCCCCCCTGCTCAGCAGCAGCTGGGTGCTCTGTCAGCTCAGCTGCATTCTCAATTGTACCACAACTCTTCAGAACTTTGCCTTTTCCTGTCATCTCTTGTCCTCTTCTCTCTCAGTCTCCATACCTACTCCATCTGCTTTTCTCATAGCTGTGTTAATGATGCCCTTTTGGTCACCCTCAACATATGGAATATACTCCTTGCAGCAATTCCTGCATCCTTCAAATCTCTCAAGATTTCTTCTACCATGACACATACGGTAAACTGCCGGCTGATAATGCCCAGTTTAGTTTCTTGTAGGAATTTTGGATTTCATTGCTACACTTAATGTGTCCGTATATTGGCTTGAGATGGGCATACTCTTATCAGTTTGTTTGAGAAGCTAAAGGGATTAAGCTGCCACAGAATCTTTTTTTCAGAAAACAAAAATTCCCAAAGCTATGCCCTGAAGGAGATGTACTTCCCTAAGGTCATATATAAATACCAGAGAGTGATTTTCTGTTGCTTCACACCTTGGATCATCATTCATGCTTGTGCAAATGGACATAGCATTGCTACTAAGCAGTTTACAGTAACATCTTACAGAATTGTAAATTAGTGCCCCAGAGACAAGATAGCAAAGAGTCAGCACTTACATGAGCAGCTGAGCATAGACACTTAGGGATTTCTTTTCACCTAGTTGTTTTCAGTGTTTGGGTTCTTTTTAGGCACATGTAGAAGCGTACTCTAAACATATTTTATCCCAGCATTTTGGTATGCTAAGCATTTTTTTTCCTATGCAGTTAAATAGAAAATGTATGGAAAACCAGCAGTGAGTGAAGCTTCACATTGCCTTGGAAGCAATAAAATAAAATTATGTGTTTAAAATCTTCTATTAAAAAAAATAAAAATGACAGAGGGCACCTCTACACCATGCAACAGAGCACAGGATTTAACAGAGCACACACCCCTCGAGTTACTGGCAGAGTAAGGAAGCAGCAGCTGTAGTCTTGCATCTGAGTGCTGCTGTACCCAAAGTACTTAACCCTGTTGGTAGGTGGTGCTAATTAGGTTGGACATGGTGCTAATTAGGTTAGATACAACACTGTGGTCATGTAAATACACAGTGCCTGTGACTTTGACTCAGACCTGGCTGGAGGATTCCACACATACTGCTGCATCAAGCCATATGTGCGCATCCAGAGAGAGAAATCCTCTGTCTGTGGCCTCATGTTCATTACCCTTGTAGGGCTGAGCTGCAGTAACAGACACATTTGCCTCATACAGGTCTCAGATGTGGCTTTGTGCCAGGGATTACCTCCCTCTTGGTAAAACAGAAGATGTCCTTTTAAGTGTGTAATTCAGGCTGTGTGTTTTTTTTTTGGAATAATGGACATCCAATGTAGATGCTTCATAAAACTGTTATGTATTACTTCTCAATTAAGACCATAAGTACTGAGTGGAGCAGGAAAGAAGGGGATGTTGATTTTTTCAGCCACTGTAACTTTGTAAAAATTGTGACTCTACTGCAAGGTCATGAAGGCAGACAGCACAGCAAGGAGCAAAGCACAGTATCCTCTAGCACATTTATCAGGAGACCTACCTTCCCCCTTCAGTGAGACAAAGCAATGTTTCAGGTTAGAGATATGATCCTGACTACAGCATAAATTCTGTGTCTGTGTAACTGGGTGCAAGTATATTCCCAAAGCACTGACTGCAGAATTGCTGTCTTCTCAAGTAACTGATTAATATATCCACAATCACAGCATTCTTTCAAAATAATCTGAAGATTCAAGTTGATGTTTGTATGAAGGCTGGTGCTTATTAGTAAAAAAAAGGTAAACCGAAGAAGCAAAAAAACCCATTGTTTAAGAGGCAGAATGACCTATGGGATTGAGGTAATAGAACATCTTTCTCCTCTTTTGTATTTTTTAAAGGATCTGAAGTAGTAATTTTGGCAACTTCTCTGTTATTTCATTTCCGTTTGACAGACAGATTAGATAGAGGTTTTATTAGAATGAAGTGAACCATCAATAATTAGCCCATGGCAAGTCAGCGAGGAACTATGCAGCATAATATACTTGGGCATAATGGATTAAGATTTGACGCCTGTGAAATTATGAAGATGATGAAAATTAATAGCTTCTTGATATTGGAATGGTTGTTCCTGGTGCTTTGTGAATTGTTTAATGTCACAGGGAGGGATCAGGTTCCCTGAAGATTTGAGCAATCATTGTAAACTTTATAATGTCATCAAGCTATTGTTTTTAATTCAAGGTATGACAGTGGTAGTGAGCACACAAAAGCAGGAATATAGATTTTTAAAAATAATATTGCTAAGTGAAAGGCACACATAAAGTAGTCGAGAAAAATAAATTGGGTTTGTTTCCTTTTTATTTAAATCCTTTTTTTATGCTATCTCCAATTAGGTTTTTTCCTACTGTGTCTGCCAGGAAAATTTAGGCATGCACAGCTAGATATCTCTGACTTTTAAAGTCACGGCACTTAGCAAAATGCTTTTAAAGAGAGACACACAAAAGCCAATATTACCCATGAAAGTTTTGTAAATATTTATAGGCAGTATATGTTTGATTTCTGGTTTGTTTTTTTTTTTAATTTTAAAAGTCCATCTGCTACTAGCAGATGATAAATATTTAGATCTAGGGCACTATTTCTTCTAAGAAGGGACATTATAAATTTGGTACCATAGTCCCAGCCCCAGTTCCCCAACTCAAACAGCATAGCAGACACTCTGTTGGTGTGTATTCCTAGGCTTGTATGAAAAGGTTTCCTGCCTAGAAGACTGTAAGTAATATTAGTGATCATTTTGCTTAATCTTCTTCAGGAGTTTTCCTAGAGGCTGAAGTACATCTCCTGCCTCTCATTTTGCCTTAAAGACTCCAAGCAATGATGACTTTACCACCTCTCCTGGTAAATTGTTCCAGTGTTTGGTTTCCCTTACTGTTAGAATCATAGAATAGTTTGGGTTGGAAAAAACCTTTTCATCCAGTCCAACCATTAACCTAGCACTGGCAAGTCCACCACTAAACCATGGCCCTAAGCACCACATCTACACATCTTTTAAATACCTCCAGGGATGGTGATTCCACCACTTCCCTGGGCAGCCTCTTCCAGTACCTGACAGCCCTTTTGGTGAAGAAATTGTTCCTAATATCCAATCTAAACCTGCCCTGGCACAATCTGAGACCTTTTTCTCTTGTCCTATTTCTTGTTACTTGGGAGAAGAGACCGAACCCCACCTCACTACAGCTTCCTTTCAGGTAGTTGTAGAGAGTGATAAGGTCTTCCCTTGAGCCTCCTTTTCTCCAGACTAAACAACCCCAGTTTCCTCAGCCGCTTCTCATAAGGCTTGTGTTCTAGACTCTTTACCAGCCTCATAGCCCTTCTCTGGACCTACTTCAGCACCTCAATGTCCTTCTTGTAGCGCTGCGCCCAAGACTGAACACAGTATTCGAGGTGCGGCCTCACTAGTACTGAATGGAGTGGAACCTTGAGTACCGTGTCCAGTTCTGGGCACTGCAGGATGGGAAGGACATTGAGGTGCTGGAGCGAGTCCAGAGAAGGGCAACGAGGCTGGTGAGAGGTCTGGAAAACAAGCCTTATGGAGACCGGCTGAGGGAACTGGCGTTATTTAGCCTGGAGAAGAGGAGACTGAGAGGAGACTTTATTGCCCTCTACAGCTACCTAAAAGGAGGTTGTAGTGAGGCTGGTGTTGGTCTCTTCTCCTGAATTGCTGATGACAGGACAAGAGGAAATGGCCTCAAGTTACATCAGGGGAAGTTTAGGTTGGATATTAGGAAGAAGTTCTTTCCTGAGAGGGTGGTTAGTCACTGGAATAGGCTGCCCAGGGAGGTGGTGGAGTCACCATCCCTGGGGGTGTTCAAAAAACAGGTTGATGAGGCACTTGAGGCCATGGGCTAATGGTCTAATGGCTAGGAATATGGTGACATAAAGGTTAGACTTGATGATCCTGGAGGTCCCTTTCAACCATAATGATTCTATGATTCTATGACAATCACTTCCCTAGTCCTGCTGGCCACACTATTTCTGATACAAACCAGGATGCTGTTGGCCTTCTTGGCCACCTGGGCACACTGCTGGCTCATATTCAGCCGGCTGTTAACCAATACCCCCAGGTCTCTTTCTGCCAGGCAGCTTTGCAGCCACTCTTCCCCAAGCCTGTAGCATTGCATGGGGTTTTTGTGACCCAGGTACAGGACCTGAAGCTTGGCCTTGTTGGATCTCATACAATTGGCCTTGGCCTGTGGATCCAGCTTGTCCAGATCCCTCTGTAGAGCCTTCCTACCCTCAAGCAGACCAGCACTTCTGCCCAACTTGATGTCATCTGCAAACTTACCGAGGGTGCACTTGATACCCTCATCCAGATCATCGGTATCAGAGAGAGCTGGCCCCAGTACTGAGCCCTTGGGAACACCACTTGTGATCAGCTGCCAACTGGATTTAACTCCATTCACCACAACTCTTTGTGCCTGGCCATCCAGACAGTTTTTCACCCAGCAGGGAGTCGCCCTTCCAAGCCATAAGCAGCCAGTTTCTCCAGGAGAATGCTGTGGGAAGCGGTGTCAAAGGCGTTACTAAAGTCTAGATAGGTAACATCCACAGCCTTTCCCTCATCCACTGAGCAGGTCATCATCACACAGAAAAAGATCAGGTTAGTCAAGCAGGACCTGCCTTTCATAAACCCACGCTGATGGAGCCTGATGGCCTTGTCCTGTACGTGCCACATGGTGACACTCAATATGATCTGCTGCATAACTGTCCCCAGCACTGAGGTCAGACTGACAGGCCTGCAGTTCCCCAGATCCTCCTTCTGGTCCTTCTTGTAGATGGGCATCACATTTGCTCACCTCCAGACAACTGGGATCTCGCCAGTTAGCCAAGACTGTTAAGAAACTGTATCTTATTTCAATCTTGAATTTGTCTAACTCCAATTTCCAGTCATTAGATCTTATTATGTTTCTGTCTGCAAGACTGAAAAGCTCCCCCTACTATCAAGTATCTTTCCATATGTATATATCTGTGCACAGTGATCCAGTCACCATTCTCCTCTGATAGACTTGATAGATTTCTTAAATCTTATGCCCTAGAGATTGTTTTTCAACCTTTGGATCATTTTTGCTGCCATCATTTTGTCTGAAATTTTTCCAGGGTTTGTGTATCCTTCTTGAGTCATGGGCACTGTTTTTTCTGGTCTCATCCTAACAGTTATTTCCTTTTTTTTATACAGCTGATAAACAGTTATATATCACAGCTGACATTTGCTGGATACATTGCAAGTACTGATAGACTGGTAGATACAGTCCCTAGAGCTGTGGAGGTATGACACTTGCACTCTGAATGTGTCACATTACCCTAATGTATGCTGTAATTAAGGGAACAATGCCTGTCAGATCTTCTGTCATATTATGTCCCTCTTTGATATCTGCATGATCCATAAATCTTACAAATATATATAATTTCTAATCCCATATTCTCTAAATAAAGAGGGAAATATTATGTTGTAAAGAATGAATTTTGCCCTTCCCACAGGAGAGGTTCTACATTAGGAAGAGAAACAGAGGAACTGTTCTATTGCTGTGCTCAGAGTAGAAGAAATAAGGGCAAAGAAGCACTGTGAGAGGTCAGTGACCATTTTCTGGGGAAGCTCTGACGGACTGCTTTCCTGTGCAGCAAGAGAGTGGAAGTAGCACCCAGTTAGGAGTTTTCCCCAAGAAGGACTGAAATTTAATAGGGCTGGCTGGTTTAAGTCTGGACACATGAAAAACTAGTAAGAAACATTGTCATTAATAGCTTGTGCACAGTTAAAATATACTTATTAGTATAGTTCATTTAGTACATGTACAAAAACTTCTGTGGGTACTGGTGTATGGCTTTTAATTCCTATAGTAGGGCATTAAAAAATTACCGCAATGTTGTTTGGGACAGGTCATCTGGAAGTCATCTAGTCCAGCTCTGTGTTTGAAGCAGGCTATCACCAATACTCTCTTAGGAATGAACCTGCTTGGATCATCTGAAAATTTTGTCCATAGCTCATCCAACTCCTTATCTACTACACCTATTCACTTTTTCTTGTTCTGCCATCAGGCAGGCAAATCTTGTTCAGCTCTAATGTGAATCAGGAGACACCTCTGACTGAAAAAAATTATGCTTTTTTTTCTCCAGACTTCTTGAGTTTAATTAGGTCCTTGATCCTCTCCATCACAAAGCTGTTATGACTATGGATGCTGGCACATGAATGGCACAGGAGCAGATATGAGCTTTCAAAGGGAACTGCTTATGCAGCACAGCTTTGCAATGCAACCACACAACGTTAGCAGTTTGCCACATCATTCTACTTCTCCCCCTCCTCCTTGGCCATTCATTTCACTTTTCTGGTGGTCATGGCGAGCTGAACTAGAGGAAAACAAACCTTGATGTAAAAAGTGAGTAGCTATTGAATATTTTATTGGGTAGCAGTGTCCATTGGGCCAACTTGCATGGAACTGCTCCTTTCAGTGGCAGCTAGCCACTTGGTTGGCTTTGCTGCAATGAGAAATTTCCTCTCTGGAGTGCAGTTCCATAGCAATTTATCCTTATCTAAGTCAGAGCTACCATGGTCCCTCCTGGTATTTGTGCAGCTGAGCAGTAGGTTGGTCCAGGGAGCTTTGCAGCCAAGAACTAAGCTTGCAAAAAAAAAAGAGCTGCTCATTTTCAACTGGTTTCAGGCAGTTGATGTGGCTGAAAATGAATCGCTATTTTATACAGTGAGTTTTTAGCCAAATTTGCGACCTAATCTGGTGCAGTGTGCTAGTGCATGTGGTGAGAAGGGCAAGGAAGAAAGGCTGGATCATGAATCTGTCCTCAGACACCGAAAATGTCCATGATTTCACTTGTTCTTTTCTTGAAGCACATTATTGATGTGACTTTTTGTGTTCACAGTAGGTCTTAAGATTATTGGAAGATGTTGAAAGAGGCCTGTTGTGTATGGAGGCATGTGGAGTCAATATTCTGTGGCTCATTCTGGACTCAATGATTATTGAATGACAGCTTGTGTTTGCAGGGGCTGACTCAGTGACCCAGATGGTCTCTTCCAGTCTTATGTTTCTAGCAGTATCCTTCCTAAGAGCACCCTATTGCTAAAGCTGTTGGTTCTTTATCCTGTATTTTATTTTAACCACTTTCTAATTTGTTGCATTTGCTGCTGTTCTGTCCTTCACTGCTATGTTTCTTTAACGGCAGAGTGAGAGAGAGAGCAAGCTTTTGCTCTTAGCTCTGCTAAAGATTTTTCCCAAACGCAGCCGTTAGAGACCAGCTGCAGACAAAACAGCACAGGCATTTGATTTTTTCAATGATGTTGCATTTTGAGCTCCTGTCTGCAGTAATTAATTAGCATCATTGCTGAGCTGACTCCCTGCGGGACTGCATGATCATTAGTGCCAAAGCCAGGAAGGGAGCAGGAACTCCCAAACCCCTGAGTAGGCCACTGCAGTGACTGTTGGCATCTATAGAGCATTTCATGAACATTCCAAATGACACTGGTGGAAAAGATTCATTTTCTCATGTCTGAGGATTCGGTTAGGCTGCTGGCTGGGATCAGGCAAATCTACTTCCTGGGCGAGATTTTGTCAAAGGCTGTCCAAAACCTGAAGGGTTGCTCTCAGCTAGTTCATCTTCATTTTGCTGATATACAGAGAGAATTATAGAAGACTTGAGAGACATCAGGGTACAAACCAATGGTGATGTACAGTGCTGGGGCTGTTGTGCCAAAAGCTAGCCCGGAACCAAAAATCTGCCGCTAAAATAAAATTTAAGTCCAGTAGAGACACAACTGAATCTGAACAGGCCAAAATGAAAGTGCTGGCATGAAATTAAACAACTTCCTTCAGGTGCAAAAAACCAGCAGACACTGAGAGTATTTACAAGTCACTTTTATTAAACATTTTTGTAGGCTTGGGATGCAGTGTAATATAGTTTAATCTCTTCTCTCATCCCCCATGACTGATTCAGAAGAGAACAAGAAATTTAATCCAAACAAAGGATTAAGAAATTTCAGTAACTGGACTACTGCCATTATCCAGACAATGGGCCAGCTCTTTAAATGCTTGTTCTTGATTGAATGGAAGTCAGTGACTACATCAGAGGGAGAAGAACTGGAATGCAAAAAGAGGAAATGAAAAGTCTAGAAGAGCTACACAATTATTTTACCTATTACGCCCTTCCAGCAATGCGTCCCGTAAACAAAGCAGCTCTGAGAAAGGATCTCTCCTCACTGGAGAATAAGGTTAGGGACAATTTTTGAGAGGTGGACAGAGGAAAGAGAAATGAGATTTAATATAGATAAATGTAAGGTAATACACCTGGGAAGAAATAATAATCATATATACAAAATCAGGAGCTGCTGTTTAGAAAACAGTAATAGAAGAGAAGGCCTGGGACTGATGGTTTATAATTAATTACTGCAGACAGGATCTCAAAATCTAACACTGGGGCAAAAGTCAAATACATTCTTATTCTGGGCCAGCACCAGAGGTGTTTCTACACTGCATGCATGGAGATCATTTACACAAACAAGAGGGACTTGGCAATAACACAACCAAAATATTAAATTTATGGCTACCATGTAATTAATTTTATTTATAAGCTAGAGCCTTGATTGCTGATAGAATAAGCACAAGCTCGTGGTTTTGTATTTCCTGAATACAGTAAAACAATAAGATAAATGATCTCCAAAATGCAAACTCTTGATGAGTTTGTGGCAGGGTACTTTCTCTTTTTTGGTCCTTGTAAATATTAAGTGCGGAACAGTGGCTTAAAAGGAATCTGATTTAATCTAGCCAAGACTGAAGAAACAAAACCCTTTTCTTAAAGAAAGACACTGCAACTGAAAACAGTACAGAGAAAATTAAGACAATGTAACACCTTCCATAATCCAATAAGAGGGAATCTGTTGGTAAGAAATGCATGCCAAATATAAAGCTATGCATTTTATTTAGGTAAGAAGTGTTGCTCAATAAATGCATTTAGCAGATAATGAACAAAGATATTGGAATCAGGATCAGGATCTTTGTGTTCCACCAAAGCCCAGATGAAACATTACTATGCTGAGAAGACTGCACTGAAGTGTCATGTGAGAGCCTGCCAGACAACCCAGGCAGAGTGTCGTAAGGAACTGTCTGATTGCAAGACCTGGTGGCTGTGCATTTAGAAGTTCATAGACTTGTGGATCAGAACAAAATACAAATTGATTCTAGTCCTAGAAAAGGAAAGGGGGAAAACCTAACAAAGCATAGGATGCAGAATATTAAAGCTCTACAGGACTATTTTGTCTTGTTAGTGAGATAGTAGCACAGGGTAGTCCTGTCTTGGGTTCCTTACAGGCCATGCTCCCCACCATAAGGTAACCTTGGAGTGGTACCATTTCTTCCCAGGCTAGATGCAGCTCGGGCTCAAACCACCAGGCTGTATGCAGGCACAGAAAGAGGCATTGATTATACCAGGGCAACAATTTTGCCTTCTGGGAAAAGGGTGATGGATCATTTCTTGGAGCCCTATACCTCAAAAAGCATTTGTTTTGATAAGTGCAAAACTGAGTAACTGTTTTTTAAAAGCAGGAAAAAAAATATGGCAAGACTATATAAAATCCTTTAAAATTGAAATTTCATCTTCCATTTGAGAAGGCAGATAAAGCTACATAATTAGGGAAGGGTCACTCCCCTTCTCCCCACAGCCTCCGGAGGATAAACTCCAGATAAGCTTTTCAGAGACTGCAGAGCTTCAACTGCAGAGGGTTTTAGTCTGTGGAGAGAGGTTTGGAGCACATGATAATTAGCAGCTCACAGCTGAATTTTGCTAGCTGTCACCGCATGAAAGTACGCCTGGAGGTCTCCCAAGCCACCCTAAATGTGTACTGTAGTCTGATTTGTTCACATGGAACTTGTTAATACAGAATTTGATCAGTGTGCAACATTTAAAGGCTTATGGCAAATCCCTTTCTCTTGGCAGAACAACACCTGGACTGCATGAAAAAATGAAGGTTTTTTTCTCGGACAAAGCAGTCACTACTTTACTGTTTATGCTGTACCCAGACCCTTGCAATCCAGGGGAATTCAGTGTGCTGGGAGAATCCATGGGTAGCCTGCTAATCCAAATCCACATATTTGTATCCCCAAATCAGTACTCAAGTTCTGGCAGGAGACAAGCCTTTTCTAAAACATGTCCTTCATCTCTGCTTGCTCACAGTTTCTAAAAGTCCCAGTGGGAAAACCATGGAGGCACTGGGAGAAAGACAGTAACTATAATGCAATTGCTTTGAACTTAATTGAGGTTCACCTCTGTTTTAAGAAAGCAAACACCAAGAACCATCCAGTTTACCTGAAGTTTGTCATGTCCTTAAGTGTTTCAGGACTAACACTGTTTCTGAATTACAGTCTTCATCACTGCTGCTTTCCAGAGTGCAGTCTCAGATTTGTTTGGATTTCTTACAAAATATTTTTAACCTTTAATTACAGGACACTTAATGGTAGCATGCACTTGTGCTGGATTTTGTCTCATCCAAACCAGCTGTTCAAGTTGTTAGTCCATGGGCTCTAGTCTGTTTTCAACAGTTGATTTCTGTCCTGTTGCTGCTTTTTATCTTTTTCACGTATGTCTTGCTTACCTTCTCAGCCCCCATGCATGGCCTCCCTCCCCTCAGCACAGCCTTCTGGGAGCTCTGTGCATGACACATATGAACTTAACAACACTTTCATTGTCTTTCAGTCCAATTGCAAAGGTCATTTTCTTGGCTCATTGTTCCAGTCCTGTCACTCCTCTTTTTTGCACAATGCCATTGACACTCTTTTCTTCACTGTGTAAAATACAGATGATTTCTCTTTACTTTTCAAGCCATGTCTCATCTACAACACCAAGAAGTAGCCCCTCACTGACATTATACAAATGATGCCTATCTTTTAAAGCACTCTTGCACATTCATTTTCATGCTTTCACCCATGGTGCTAATCATGACAGCACAAAATCTGTGTAATACCCCTAAGCCCATCTTCTGCTTTTCCAAGCATCTTGTCTCTGCCCCAGGGTTTGTCAGAGCCTGAGCATAGCTATGTAATTGTTTTGCTAGATGTACTTTCTCATATGAACTTCTATCACATCTTCTTCCTGCTCATCTTCTCAATATAAGCCTACTAATAAATAATAAGCACTTTAGAGTCAAAACAGCCTCTATGTTTTATGTCTGTGCAGTGCAAGCTACAATGAAGGGGGTTTTAGGTGTAATTTTAAGAGCAGTATTAATAATAAAAACAGAATAAACCACATTAATTTTCTTGTTTGTAAGTCTGTAACAAACTTCCAGGAAGTAGCTCCAACATAGGATGTTTAATTTGCCATACCAGTGTTGCTTAAATCTGTTGGTTCCAGGAACAAATTTGTCATAGGCACTAAGAGAGAAAGAAGGTGGCTGGGACTGTGCCTTTTGTGGCACATGACTGTTACTGGCTTAGCAGCATTACCTGACTGCACCCTGAGGGGCTGTAGTCACCCGGTTTGTTTCATTCAGTGAGGACCACGCTCAGGATGGTGCGATGGGGGCACAGCAGTGTTTTTTACGGGTCCCTCACCAGCCTAACAATCAAATTGACCCACAGTGCTGACTGGACAAATATCTGGCCACATCTGTTTAGAATTTTGGGGTTACATGTGATTCTGCATAATTATGATTTATGGAGAACTAATACAAAATGGCATTTTTTTCCTTATTTCTGTCTCTTTTGGAAATTCTGTGATTTTATCATCTCATGTGTAGGTAGAGAAGAGTGAATATTTTGGTTTAAGTTATAGCTTCCAAAAAACAATTGCAAGTGATAAGACTGGAGCAGAATTTAGGCTAATAACCAGGATATGTAATTTAAGATTCATAGAGACCTCAGACATCACTGAGGGGTGGACAGAAAGCTCAAAATCTAGGAGATCTACATGCTTTCAATATTTAGCAGCTGGAGTATCACATTTTCATTCATGACCATAAGGTGCCTCTTTTATTCAGGAAAAATGGGTCTTGTCAAACAACTTTGATATTGTTCTTCGGCGAGATTACAAACACATTTGATAAAGATGACTCTACTGACATAATACACTAGAGTTTGTGTAGGGCATTTGTTTTATTCTGTATGGCAGCCTACATGAAAGAGATGTATGGGAAGCAAACAGATTAAACCTGTTTTTCTATATAGTTGTTTTCTATGTCACAGCTCCCTACAACAAGCCTGCCTGCTTTCCGTGCTTTCCATGACTTTATTGCCTCCTAATGCCTGTAGTTTAAAGAGGTCCAATCTTTGCAACCGTGGAATAAAGCGCATGAACTGCTAATTTAAAATGAGCCCAGTTCAGGGCACGACTCGATCCCGTTCACAGTGGAGATATATATACCTTCAAAAATATCCAGCTATCGCTTACATGCTGTTGGTCTAATGGTGAGAGAATCTATGGACTGAATAACAAAAGGGCAAAAACTATTCTCAAAGTCCTCAGTAAGACTGGAGCCCCAGCCCACACTTGCCAGTTGAGAGCAGAGGGATTCAGTGCCTCTGTGATGTCAATCAGTCCCTGATGCTGTTCACTAATATTAAGTTATACAAAGTTTAATCTCAGCGATTTCGGTACAATTCTCAGCATAATTCTCAGTAGATTTCCTAGTAATTTCTCCATGCAAGCAATGAAAGGCAAAATTGTTTTTTTCTAGCACTCAGGAACAAAAACCACTGATAATAAAATGTCTCTTTAATTGCTTAGTGGTTTGGGTAATTAAGGTGATGGGGCATGAAGTTTCAGAATATTTATGCTTTTAAAGAATGGATTATACACCCAATAAACACTGCTAGATGTTTGACTCTTTAGTATTCAAGAAGACCTGATTCCCAAGCTGCAAACCCTATTAATCTTCTGGATGTTAAGTATTGATTCTAGCAGGTACATAGTAAAAAGCCCTTTGACTAAAGTCATTCAAGTAATGTACACACTATATGAATAAGGCATACACAGACAAAACCTCTCTGACTACAGGTAAGGAAGGCACCCTGCTTCATTATGTCTTTAAAAAGTCTCAAGGGCTACACATTCATGTTTTTCTAGCCATGAATGTGTAGAGAGGTGGAGCTCTGAATATTTTTCTAGTATGTGTAGGAAACAAAACATTAGAGAAATCATCTTGTGTAAAATCAGTTAAATTGTCAGCAGTCAAAACATTTTGTTTTCTTCAAAAGTATATTTTGATTGAGAGTGCTGTAAGAAGACAGGCATTCTGTATCTGATTTTATTGAACTAAAATTGGTGTAATTTGCTACGAGAGAGACAAAATTAAATATACTTTTTGGTGGCTTTTAATCGTCTGTTATCTTCTAAAGTAACAAAGTGCAACCTGTATTGTGCTCAAGAAAGTTCCTTGCGATTATCAATATGGCTGTAACCAGCAACTAGTGTAATCAACAGAGGTTTTAAGGCTTTACTGTGATAGAATTGCCTGACTTGGATAACAAACTCTTTTAGTATTTCAGCCCATAAATCCTGAAGGGAAAGATACTATTCTCTTAGGTCACTGAAAAACTGAGAATCTTTGTTTGCAGAGCTCCACAGAGTTAACACAGTACTAGTTAATGATTTCACCATGGTAATTACTTTCTAGGGTCTGTCAATCAGGAAATTCTAATGTATTCAGCATGGGCCGAATTAATTTTGTGCTATGCTATTATTTCACCTGGTTTCATGCTCTTTGTCTATCAGTCTGTCCATAGCAAGTTTTGAATCTATTGACCAATTCCTGCCAAGTTTGAGAAGAAAATTGTTTTTAAATACCCAAATCAATTAGAATCCTTCAAGTTTTGTGAATATTGGCAGGTCAAATATGAGAAACTCACATGGGGGCTCCCATGGTGAAAAGGCTTTGGGAGGAGCTCAGCTGTTAGCATGTCCCTAAGGTATGCTAGATGACTCCTTGGTATATGCCTACTTCAGAAGTTGCACATCATGTGCTACCTCTTGTCGAGCGCACAGGTAGGGGACGAGGTAGACTAGAGTACATGCAAATGATAGTTGTGTATTGTATGATGTATTTTAAAAGGCACACTTACCCACTGTGAACTCAGTTTAGTCCTGTCCTGCACTAAATTAGCAGTTCATGAACTTTATACTATGCTTGTGTTACTGATTCATATGTGCTTTATTCCAACAGGCATCTAATAATACCTCATAAAAAATAGAGAGAAGGCAGGTCTAACCTTGTAGTTTTGGGTCGTAACTGGAAAGGGACAGATCCTTGACCAACTGCTTTGGTCCCGGTGCCTATTATTTTGGTATTCTAAATACCACAAGACATTAGACATTATGTAAAGATTGGACATTTTAAAACATGAGTTCATTGAGTATGCTTGCCAATGTCTGTAAAGGACTCTGGCACCCAGTTGGAGTGCTGACATTGGTTTCAATTAGTGTGTGACGAGTTCCTTTGTCGTTGAAAACATCATGTTTAATGGTATAAATAGACAAAACAACCCGCTAATAAAATATAAAGTGAAATAAAATCAGTTTTAATATGTTTGTAGGAGCTGGGTCATGACTTTTTTCAGCACAACAGTTGGAGTCACAGCTTGGAGAAACTTGAGAACATCTGTTATTTCTGTTGAAAAATACAAGTACATTGAGTAACTCACACCTTTGAAATTCCTTTGTGGGGGTGGAAGACAACTCCTCTCCAACACAAAGCTGATTTTCTCGGGATTTGGAGAACATTTGACTGGTTCATCCTTTAGGTCTCTCATAATTCAGACACAAATGTTCTTTGGAGGGAAGCTTTGAAAAGGGTTTTTCCTGGGTGACTAAAATCAGTGAGGTTAGTTGATTCCAGAAGGAAAGGCTAAAATGTCTTGAAAACTTGCAATACAGAACAGTTAACTTTGCATATAAGCTTATTTAGTTTGTAAAATACATGAAGTTGCTGTCTTTAAAAAAGAAGAAATCTAGTTACAATTGAACTGTGATCCAAGCCTAAATTTCTTATTTACATCTTAAATGCAACTATCTTACTATATTTTTTGTAATAGATTTTTGGAAATATGTTTTCCTCTATAACAAGTCCTAGGGGTAAGGAAAAAAATCAGCAGGAGCTGAGAACATTTCTTATCATCAACACACCTATTGTGCACATACGTGTTACACCCCTGGGCATATACATCACAACACATAACTGAAAAATATTCTCTTTTCTATGCTTGAAATTCTTTGTTGAGTATTTCTTTTTTTTTTTTAGCTTATAAATATGTATCTTTTGTGCCAGCACACACCAAGGACTTCATGTTTTACAAACACACTCACATCCTCCATTGACCCCCTAACAAACATTGGCTCAGGCTTTTTTTCTGGACTCATGAAAAGGGTCCAAGTGACAGCCATTTGAGAATGAAGATTCCTGGACAGGCTGATGTGCCCAAAATACCAAGGAGAGCCTATTCCTTTTCATGGCAGACATACTAGTCTGTGTAGCAGACAGTGTCTAGTAAATAAGGATGGGGGCAGCAGTAATTTAGAAAGAGATGTAGTAGTAGTGGTAAGAGCACAGAGTGGAGAAGAAATATCTTTGGGTGTGAGATAAGGTGAGGGTAGGAAATAGAAAACCATAATAAGGCTGTGGACTGGAAGCAAATAATGGTGTAAGTGGGAAGGGGGGACTCCGAAAGAAACAGTTCTGTGCCTTATTCCTGTTTTTGTCTCTAGACTATGTGTCTGTTTAGGCAATGTCTCCCATGACATACTGGTTTTCCTGCAAGTAGTGTATAATGTAACAGTTTTGGCAGATGGGAAGCTGCAGTCCTCCTTGGGAAAGTTAATCCATTGAATAGAATGTGGTAGTTGAACAATAACTCCCCAGAAACCCTACAACAATTCACACAGGAAAAGTTTAGTTATAGATTAACCCCAAATGAGAGGGTTTGATTGGTTAGACATGCTTAACACCAATTTACTTTAACTCAGAATAGCATATTTTGTTCTAATTTTCCTAACAGAATAGAAACATTTCAGGAAAATTGTGATTTGTACCCTTCATTTTCCAGGGGGAAAAAACCACACCATGTTTTGTAGAGCTTTCCTGACCTGCCCTAAATCAAACAGAAATGTGTGTAATTTAGATTAGGTTTAGTACAAATGAGAAAATGACAGATAACTTAGGGTTTTTTTCATGTTTTGTGTTGTTTTTTTCTTTTCTAACTCCTCTTTCTTTAGTGTACCTTAGTGTGTTTTCTTGGTGATTTTCATTTCTTCTGCATGTGCAACATCAGTGCTTATCCTGGTTTTCCCTCTCTAAAATCTTCCTCATGCTTTTTCTCTACCCTCTTCCTGTACCTCTTGTCAGCCTCCCTCATTTCTGTACACCTTCTCTTCTCTGCATTCATTTTTCTCACTAAACTCACCAAAAGCACTATCTCATGTGCTTTTCTAAAGTTATTTTAAACTGCAATTCCTGTCTGCCATTAACTTCTCATTCTCTCCCTCAGAGTCACATATTGAGTTATGTTTTCTCTTACAGTATTAGAAAGCAGGTCCTTTGGTTTCCTTCCCTCTTCAGTCTACTCAGCAGAGCTGTAATATTATTTTTCTAGATCAAAACTTCTTTGTTTTTTCCTCAGTTATTTTTTTTTTCAACTCTGCCCATAGGAGGAAGAATAAAATAGTATTTTTTTCCCCTTGGATGACATTCCTCTCTAAATGAGGAAGATTATTTCTGTTCTTGATGGTGTTTAGTCATTAACAAAGAGAGTTGGCTTTGCAAATATTTGTCAATAGCTTAGTTAAATAGTAACAAAAAGTAAACTGTTTGATTGCAAATCCAGAATTCCTTCTCCTGTAGTGGTTCAAGTGGTTTAGTGTTGGGGATCCAGGCAATGAAATCCCAAGGTGGCAGCAACCTGCCCCGGAGCACTGGGTGCGCAGAGCCGGCCTCCTTTCCCAGCACTCAATGTTCTTGCTGGTATCGTAGGTTGAGTAGTATCTCAACATCCAACTCACAGAGCACATCCTGCTCCTTCCCCCAGTACTCAGGCACTGAAGGTCCCCTAGTGCCTCCAGCCCTGCCTTTTAAGGTCCACCCCCTTGTTAGGCCTTTAGCTTTATTATTACCAAACAATTAGCACCTGAGTGTGATGACCAGGAGGGCTGCCCTGTCAATCAACAATCACGTAGCCCTCTGGTCAACCTCTACATTCTCTACAGTTTAGGTTATACATCAAAGGGAATTTCAGGTTATAGAATAAAATATTTAAAAGAGGGCTTTTTAGCATGAACATGTATATGCTGCAAGAACAATTACAAAAATATTCCTATTAAAAAGTACATATAACAACTAAAAAATAAAAATTACAAGTTACCTTATTAATACTTTAAAATGTATTAAAACTAACTGAAAGAATACACACATAAAACTTTAGGCAATACAAAGCTTATTTTTCCTCAGAGAAAAAGAAATCATGGCCAGAGTACAAGAGCAGAGATAATTAGAGATTTGTTTCTTCTCTGCCTCCCAAGGTAAGGCTTAATCCTACAGTAATCTCTTTATTGAGAGCCAAATGTTAGTCAAGGACCCTGCTGCACGGGTTTGAAACTATCATTTAGCCCATATTTTCAATATCTGGGGAAGGAGCTAGCCTATGAATTTATAGCCTACATTGTTTTAAAGAGCTATCTTGATATGTTTTTTAATTTATCCTGCACTGTAATGCATTGATATGGCTTCATGATACATTTGCTAGCTTACAGTGTGATGTAAGACTTCTCATTCATGACCAGTAAATGTACAGAGCCTTTCTGTCTTTTAGCACAGAAAAGGGGTTTGTATTGGGTATACAATGAATGGCACACTCTGTGAATGTGCATAAACCGATTATCCCAGAACAGTTTTGCCTTTGAGCATTTGAGCACTGTGTTGCCCCATTGTCAAGTGTGCTTTAAGGATAAATGCCCAATGAACTTGAGGTTCATTCAAGTGGGATAGATATTAAGCAAACTGGCCTTGAGTCTATTTTATTTCCAAACTGTGGTTTGTAGCCTTGTTGTAAACTCATTGGCTCTTTTAATTCCTAGGTTAGATGACAAAGAGAAAAAGTAGCAAAGAGAGAACACCTGCTGAGGTTAGTTTTATCTTAAAAAGGCCTAAAGGTTAGCTCAATGGATAGATTTAAGTGGTATTTATGTGTGTGAGGTTAAAATTTACATTCTGTTGTAATTTTGCATTGAAGGATCAGGAAGCAGGTGCCTGCTTCTCTGATAATAAAATTCCCACATAGCAGGTGTCATGCCCAGGGATGTCTCAGACTTGGTCGTGCTGGAGAGCTCAGTGCCTCTTTCATTTATGTAGGTTCCATTGAGGTTCACAGATGAGGTACCTCCTTCATATATGGAAATGAATCCAGCCATCATTCTGGATTTAACAAGCACAGGCTCCATGCAAAGCACAGCTATGTCAGGAACCAGTAGTGATACTTTTCAGGAGAGGAAATATGGAGAAAGAGATAGTCTATAGGCCTGGGAGAACAGCTATAATACTTCACAAAACAACCTGTGGGTGCCTGATCCATACTCAGCTGTGTGAATTGGATACTAGTCCAGAAAGAGAAGTGGGTGGTCTAAAGCTGAGTGTCTTCAAAAGGAACATTCAGTGGGTGTGGGTATCCAGGTGACCCTACAGGATGGTGCCCTTCTGTCCTGAAGGGTCAGGCAGAGAAAGGCTAGAGGAATGTTTTGCTGCTTGGTGGGTTGACATGCTATGGATATTTTTGGTTTGTGTTTAAAATGGAGTTGAGATAGAAAATTTTCATTTATTATCTTAGGCTGGTAAAAAGGCAAGAGTGGCCTATACCCCTCCCCTAGTTTATCCAAGGGCTTAATGATTAGAGCATTTATGCAGACAGTAGGTACACAAAGTCCATTTCATTCACTGTTTGCAGGAATTAAAAAGGCAATGCCCTAATTGGCAGGCTATAGAGTGTTCTAGTATTCTGCTTACTGAATTCACTTTGGTGAAGTTTTGCATGCAATAATTAAATATGCTTTGAATCAGGAAGAGTGAGTGCATCACTTCCTGGGGAGAGCACTCACAAAGATAAGGGAAGGTGGAGGGTTCTGGTTCTTATGTATAATTAGTGTGGGATAGTCACCAAAAGAGAGACTGAAGTGCTTGTGTCCTCCCTTTTGCAGATCTAACCACTAGGCTATAGAGGTTACTCTCTTTACATGCAAAAATTAAAAATTGTGCTGTTCTATTGAGTACTTTCACACTGGCTTGAGGAGCAGCTCCTCACTCCTGTTCCTGAACCTGATGAAGCATGATGGGCGAGAGTGCTTTGGATTCGGTTTTGCTGCTTAAAGGCATAAATCTCCATGCTTTGGTTGAAGTGGGTTTGTTTGTTTGTTTGTAGGAAGTGCTAGTTTGGTAACTCAGCAGTTTCCACAAGAACACACCTGCTCACTGAAAACTCCCCCAGTGTAAATGGCATTCCTAGTTAAAAGCGAGTACATGTGTGTTGGTGTAGCCAAGTGACTGGGACTCTTCTGAAGTCTCAGGGACAGAGGTCAAAATCAGTTTGAATAGAGTCTCTTTGATTTCAGCTGGACAATGAAGACTGTTTACTCTTTTGGAGCGAGCAGGTCTACCTTGGTTTATTCCTGTAGGATTTTAAAGCATACTGGTCCATCTCCCAAGCAAAACAAAATATTTTTCTGAAACTGCTGCAAATCTTTGTAATGGCGAGAAGCAGTCTGCTTCCTGCCTGGTTCCCAAGGGAAGAGTAATCCAAATGCTCCTAAATGTCTTTTGTACACAACAGGGGTTGGAGTCTGCTCCCTTTTCACCATAGGGTTGGGAAGTTGTGGAATTGACCCAGTGCAGAGGTATAGCCCTGAATTAGCAGGAAGGAGGCTTAATGGAGCCTGAATACCGAATTAGCTCTCAGCTGTGCCTGGGATGTGAGGAACCTGGGGACGTAAGGAACCTGTGACTGCAGCAGGGGAGGTGCCCAGAAGGAACCTACAAGGGGAGGAAAACTTGCTGGGCTGACACTGCTTGGCTACAAGGAAATCTCAAGATCCATATGAATTGAAAGAGGAAACAGGGAGCTGGAGGAACCCAGCTGGGAGCAGAAATGTATGTTTGTGGTCTGTGTTTGAGGGAAGGCTAAGATTAAATGGGAGCTCTGGAGAGAACTGTACTGTGAGAGGAGCAGACCTACTTGCTCTGCAACAGTGTTTAGCAAGGGATGAGAGAGCTGAGGAGGCTGTGCTCCCCTGTGAGGAGAAGTGCTGCAGCAAGGCTTGGCTGAGCACCCTGAAGGAAGCTCTGGTTTTTGTGGGGCTTGACTGGAGCTCCAGTTTACACAGTCCAGCAGGATCTGTATGGCAGCACTGGTGTGGAAAGCTGTTGTTTGCAGATAGAGATTAGATTGAACAAAGGGGAAATGTTGAGTGCTTCCTTGGAAAAAAGCTGATATCTTTGATGGCTTGATCCACAAGTTAACCTTTTCCTTCCCTGAAGAAAGACACAGCAAGGTCTATGTATGCCTATGGCAGGGCAGTGGGTGCTATATAGCTTTGATAGTCATATTTCAGTAGGTTTTCCAGTTGTTTCCCAGTGTTCATAAATCCTGTCTGTCCCCTTGGTGTCAATGTCTGGCGATGCCCAGGTGTATTGAATGAGTGCTTATGGACTTCTTTCTAATGGCTGAGATGGAGGCATTTGAAACTTTACTTTCCAGAAGGGGTACAGGCAATATAGCTGGTCATTCCTACTGGGAGTTTTTGATGCAGGAGTTATTTACTCCATAGGCCTACCTGAACCTGGAATTTCTGACTTAAAAGGGCTAGTGGTATATACCCCTACACACCCCATCAGTCAATGTAAGCAAGGAGCTTTTTTTTTTCCCTGCATAGTTCTAACTAGCTTCAACCCTCAAGAAGAGACACAAATGATGCAAGATTTTCTCTTGAGCTAATTAGTTGTATCTATAATGGTGATTAGTTGTATCTATAATGGCATTGTGAGGAAATCTGTAGGTTACCTGAGGCCTTTTTGTAGCTGTAGAGTTTACTGCTAGTGACACAGAACATGTCTTGCATCATATTGGTATGGTGTAAGACTTGAATCTTGTTGCAAAACTCTTGTCCAGGACAGATCTAAATTCAGGAAATCTGCCTATGTAATCTCAGGCGCTGCCATTCTGAACTTGTGCATTATTCAGCAGAGCTTTACTAGATTGTTCTGTTTCCATTTAGAAGTTACTTTGCTTAAAGGGGAGGTATTTAATTGATTTAGAGATGATCTGTCCCAATCTTGTCTTGAGCAATTCTCTTTTGCAAAACCAAAATGGTCTCCCTGTAGATATGATACATATTTTGTCTTGCCATGTCAGGTTTTCAGCTGCTTTTCCCCTAGTAAAACTTGTAAATGGGAGTTTTTCTCTTATTTTTTTCACCCTCAACATTTTTAAGTGGCACGTATTAGAAATTGTATTTGGTTTCTATCACAAAACAGGGCTGAACAAAGAAGCAATTGTATTTATCTTCTAACCATTCAGAGCTTTTGCCTTCTACCATGGCAGTTTATAATATTAAAATTCTAGCTTCTGCTAATTGGCAAAACTGAGGTATTCTAATAAGAAATCCTACTAAAACTGGTTTGTTACATCTATGTGTGCTAAACATTAACTTCCAATTTAAATTACATGCTGGAAACAGTTGTATTAGAAACATTTCTATGATTAAGAAGTTATTAAAAAAGTCACTAAAATCTTCCTTATACATACTTATGTCATCTTACACTTTTATTTGTATGTCTTAAGGCTTTAATGGCACTGGAAATGCTATCTCACAATGTATCTCTCCATAATTCCCACTGGTATGCTGAAAGGTAGTATTAAGAAGATTGCTAAGAGCACAGTCTCTTTATATTCCTATAAACTTTCCATTAATTTGTATCTAGTGGTGTAAACTACAGCAAAATTAAGATTTACAGCAAGATAATACATTACTAACAGAAATGTGAAGCACACTTATTCCTTCTAGTTATTAATACTACTATCTGGGCACAGATGTCTCTCCATAGGATTTATTTGCTTGCTAGATATGTACTAATGACAAGTGCACCCAGAGTCTGGCTGGACATGCTCAAATTCGTAAGTGTGTGCTGTCCTGAAAACTTGATTATTTACCAAGCAGCGAGGCCCCTCTGTGTTTCCAAACATCCCTGTAGAGTGGTGCTGGGAGCAATAGCAAGCAGGCTTTACTCTAGGTAAACACAATGCATGGGCTATGGAGCACCAATTCTGACTGAGCCCATTGTGTATGTATAGCTCGATTTTGGGAGGCATGCACGTTCCTTGGGTCCAGCAGTGGGTCAGGAGGTCACAACCCAGGCATGGTCAAAAAGTGATTTGTGTTTGCCAGCCCAATGTAACTAGGCTTTCTGCAAATTCAGACATGCATTGCTGTATTTGGTGATCAAAAACTGGAAGCGTAGATTTGGATGTAATTCCAGAAGCTGCTACTCTAGGTGTGAATCTACTCTGACTATACTACCAGTCTGCTGCTTTTGTTTGTCGAGAAGGAAAGGAAAAATGCTGTTTTTTCCAGATGTGATGAAATAATTATTTTGTTGGAATAGAACGTATTTGCATGTATTTGCTACGATCTCAAGAGAAGTGTTAGCTTCTGTCAGATGGAGAAGTAGTAAATTTTATGGATTCAACTTGTTTCTCACTGCCGGCAGCCTTCTGTGCTTTACAGATCTGTTTTTACTGAGGCCACTTCTAATGTTCCAAAATTGGAAGCAGTTTTAAACAACTGTGTGTTTAAAAGCTGTCATAGACTTGAGAAGAATGAATGTTTTCTTTAACTAGCCCCAGGCTGCCCATCTGATCGTGGGCTGTGCTCCCAGTAAGAATGGGGACCCAGCTTAAGAGCAGAAGAAGAAAGTTGAGGCAAGTGTTACTTAGCACAGCATCTAGTTTTATTGTGCACTGGCTGGAGCCTTAGTGAACTTTTGCAATAATATCAAATGTGGCTTTTTCATCAGGCCTGCAGGGAAACTATTATAGAAGGTTTTAATATATTTTTTTTTTGACTGAAAGTCCTTCAGGACAAGGCACTAACATTTTGTATGCTGTCATAGCGTGTCTCGCAGGGCTGCTCGATTTGTGCCTGGGATCACTGAGTAGTTGTGTAATGAAAAGAAAAACAAATGGTGAATGACAGTCAATTGCTTTTGCCTTGTGCTAACTGCACTGAGGTATTTGTTTCAGTGAAAGCTTTTAGCATAAATAGCTATGCATACAGAAACCAATTAAAGTTTTGAGAGGTCTACCTAAAATTTCTATTTGCTTCCCTGACAGCTGTAAGAACGAAATAAACAGAATAGTCTGACAGGAACCATATGCCCTTTCTTGTGTTAGAGCAATAACAATCAACTCTTCGTACATTATTGCACTAGTGTTAAAGTGTTTGTAAGCGATGTAATAAGGACATTTTGCAGTTAGTCTCTTAGATGCTGAAGAACTCAAGCTGCATTTAATTGAAAACTTAATCTTTGAAAAAGCTGTCAGCTCAGGCCATAACGTAGGAGAAGTTGTAAGGTAAGAGAGGTAAGTATAATGTTAATCAATAGTCTGCTGTAACCTTCTCTGAGGTATGTAACCAACTGGTTTGGCTAATGAATACATAAACTGTGTCTGGAAATAACCCCCTAAATGTGTCTCATTCAAGTGGAGAGGGAATTTATTTGTGGGGAAACTGTTCAGAACTGTTGTTGATCACTTTACTACTATTTGATCATGGTTTTGCAGAAATTTTTGCTATTTAAAAATTGTATTCTTATTAAAGTATATTAGTATATATAGCAACAGAAAACAGTGTGTTTGTGAATAACTTTTTATGTGACCTGTTTCAAACAATAAGCTTACTTAAAAAGAGGTAAATCTGGCAAGTCAGGGGTAGTTTATGTCACAGTAAATGATTCTAGCCTTCTTGAAAGTGAATTCCTGGAGACAACAGCAGCATAAGCATAAAACCCCTGTTCTACAGATAAAGTAAGCTTAAAATTGCTGCCACAACCCTCTACAACACACATCTTTTTAGTGTTGAGCTCTTAACATAACTTTGATGATTGCCAGATCTGACTTTTAAGAATGTAAATAATGGCAAATATAGCAAATTCGAATTTCCATTGCCATGTATGTAAGCCCATGCCTCAGGTTGAAGACTTGTTACACAATCTGAGAAGTTCTACATTTGAATACTTACAGGATGTCTGTAAAGGAACAGAGTTCTACTACAGCTTTACAAAACTGAGAAAGGGAGATAGAATAGAGCCATGAGGGGAAATGGTTTACTTCTGCTTCACTTGCATTTAGTTCTTCAGACTTATGTTTCACATTTCTTCTGGTTTTCCAGTTTTGCCTGACATCTTAGCATAAGGAAGGTTTATATAATTCTCGGAGCTTGTTCCTAAGTAATCTTTTTAATTGATTTTTTTTTTCCACAGTCCTGTTAGGATAATAAAACATAGGCAGCTATTCTTTACCAGAAGGCATATCAACCTAGTGGAATTTGCCTTCAGTTTAGAAACATACAGTGACAGAGATTGATTAAAGCAAGATCTTGTTTCTCTGCGAATGTTACCACTGTCATGTCCTGCTAAGTTCTGGCTTGTGTTGGTATTGACCTTGGGTGCCTCAGTCGTACCTGAGTCAGGAAGAAAGGTGGCTATTATTGTTATTATTTTAATCAATACCTACAGAGGAGCATCTGGGACAAATTATGGTGCATTCTACAGGGACAATCAGGACTATCTGAATAGAATAGGTTATTGGTGGCAGCGATGGGGTACAGGAATAGCAAGACGTAAAAATTTTACTTCCCATGAAGGAAGGAAGCACAAAGTGCTTAGCCTTCTATAGCTAGTTGTGGTGTTGCAGCTGTAGTAACAGGTTGAGATTTTTAATTTTTTTTTTCCTACCTGGATGTCTTGTTTAGAGGGAGTGGTGATAGATGATAAAGTAACAGCTGCAGCTAATAAAAGGTGTCATTTAGTTTAGAATTGCTTATTTTGGCACAAAATAAAATAAAAATAGCTAATGCAATTTTTAAAAATATTTTTGGATTCAAAGATTGGGGATAGGTAGCCCTGACTGTGATTATAGGGCTTGAGATTTATAACTCACTTGTTATTCACTCTCTAGGATGCTAATGGGATCCCAGAGCTATGTATGATTGGAATTTATGGGCAAATGGCAATGTAGCAACATGCTGAATTGTTGGAAATTTCCATATTTGTTGTGTTTTGATGGAAGACTTTGTGGAAATGCATTTCCTAATTTGGTTTGGCTTCCTTGCTGGTAGCAGATTCCTTGTGAGGTTACATAAAAATAATTTTGTAGTTCCTGCTAGAAAATGCAGAATGGCAAGATATGTGGGAATGTAAGAAAATAGTGTTTTTAATCTGCACGTGAGACTAAATATAGGCAGATTGAAGGGGAAATGAGGTGTCCATGAAGGTGCGTCCACCAGAACTTCTAGAAATCCAGTCCTGTTGTGCCACATGTTCTTTTTGGCAATTGGGAACACTAAGGTGACGTATCTTTGAGGTAAATCTTCCTTTTGGGATTTCCTTTCCTGTTGAATCCTGTTCTTGGGATTTGTGTGCAACAGAGTTTTGATTAATTAATTGGCATTGGGGTATCTAACTGACCTGACAGTACTTATTCAGGGATGAAAGAGAAAGATAGAATGAACAAAACGCATACATCTTTTCCTTTTTATGTTTGTCCCACCTGGAATCCTGAAAAAGCCTGGCATCAGTAGGTGTTCAAAAACTAGACCATTGCATGTCTGTTAATAAAAACATAGGAGCTGCTGTGTAATTTTTATCTATACACTCTATCAGGAGGAGGGACGTTCACTGTTTAGATCCAAGTCTCCATGCTGGTTTATACCCTAGGTAACTTAGTTGGGTAGGGTTAAATAATGAATTATGTGCTTCCTAAATTACAGATACTTGCTATCCTTGTATTGGTTTGGTTTTTATTCTTTACTGGATTGTACTCATGGCACGTTCTTTACTCTTTCCTGATTTATAATGGATCTCTTTATTGAATTATTGAGCAAAACTTTTAAATAAAACATCAAAGAATTCTCTTCTACTATCAATTCTCCTATAGAAGTAAGATGTATCAACCCTTAGGACCACTTTCCTCATCAGAATACTGACACTGCTAGGCGTATTCCTAAATGTGCTGTGCACTAAAATGTTCATCCAATATAGCATTTTTTTCTTTTGAAAGTGTAATGATTTGCCTTATAAATATGCAAAATTAAATTGTTTCTTGTACAAATATCTTGCACAGTATCTGTTTTGTTTTTTCTGGCTACCTCAGATGTGTAATATTTTTTTTTCTACTCTGAATACCATTTTATAGGTGAAGTACTTACAGAAAGTATAGTTAAATTGCTTCTTAAAAGTAAGTCCATTATTAGAGTTGAGAAAAGGCCCGAGCCTGACTTCCAGCCCTTGGTAATCTTCCCTGTTCTGTGTGTTACATACTGCTTTGCTTGGGCTAGAGAACTACTGAATCCAGACTTACTATGAAACTGTGAATTATGATTATTTGTCAGCAATCCAGTTCATGGATCAAAACTTGAGCTCAGGTCTTCTCGTGTCTTCTCTGGTCTTCTACAGCCACTCGTGTAAGCTCTACTTGTTAAGTTTTTGGGGGTATTTGTCTGTTTATTTCAATGCATTAAACTGACTTTATGGTTCTGATTACTGTTGTACTATAACTTTATGCCACCTTTGATGTTCTTCCATAGAACCAGAAAATCTGTTTTTCGCCTGGAGGGGATTAGTGTTTAGTTTGCACGTAACAAAACAAAGAGAAGTCATAAAGCACTGATCAATTATTCCAGAACTTCAAGAAATGGTTTGTAGTGTATTAGGCTTTAAGGATAGATGAGGCTACTGGGAGCAGCATTCAGTTTCTGAAAGTAAAGCAGAAGCTTTGATTCACAGAAAATGAAATTTGGAATAGCTTAGCATCTTTTTTTTTTTAGTAAATGAAATACTGAAAAGTATACGCATTTATATTTAAATATTTAATTTCTGTGGGCACAATTAATAATATATTTCTGTCATCTGGCTATTTTTCTAAAGGCTAGAATAGGCTTTGTAGGATATGTGAATTAGAAGGCCCTTCTGTTATGCCTTCTTGTCTGATATATTTTACTCCCTCAGAAGGGAATAAGCCGTACAAGCAGAAAAACTTATTTAGGTTCTGATTTTAAAAAAGGGGGAAAAGGCCTGACTTTCAGCACAAGCTAGCACTGTTTCACTGATAAGAATTTTCTGTAGGCTTGGCCTGAGACGAGAAGTTTTTTTGTAGCTGAACATGATTTCAGGAAGTGCTTGGACAATATTGTGAAAAAACAGTGTAGGTCTATTGAGCGTAAGGACATCATTGCCACTTAAGATGTTCCTGACCTGCATTTAGGTGGAAGCTGGAAAACATGGAGGAACTAGCACTATCTGCCTGCCCTGTTCTTTTGCTCTTGCCTAGCATCTACTACCAGTCCCCAACAGCAATAGGATACTGGCTAAGCAGTGCTTTGCTGTCTGGCTAGTAATCTGTGCTCTTCATGTGCCTTCTTGGATTTGGCATGATCTCTGTGTGTCTGGGCAACGGAAGACTTTTCTTACTGTTTGGGCCGTCAGTATGTTTTCAGTTGAAACTCTTTGAGGTCTCATAAATAACTCATTTTTCACCCCACCCCCCATTTAAAAACAGAGTAAAGCAAAGTAGTCAAAGATAGTTCAAGATGTATTTAGATACAAACGGCCTTTTGAATCCTGTGAAAAACCACCTTCTTGACTGCTCCTCATACCAAATTCTAACAGTGGGGTTTCTTTGCTTTATGATCTAAATTAGCTTATTAATTGCCTTCAGCCCTTAGATATGTCTTTATGAATTAGGTTTTTATCTATATCAGATGCTCATGGCAGTGCAGAATCTCAAGTTTTCTATATTAATTATCTAATACGTAGCATTTCAAAGAGATTTTTATGCTTTAGTTTGCAGCATTTCTGTGAGGCACAATCTCAAAGAAAGCTTCTTGTCCCAGTTTACCCAGCTGACTGTAAACCTTTCTTGCCTTTACGGCTGAAATGTTACTGGGCAGCTCTCGGCTTTCTATCAGCTACTGCTTCTTCCCTGAGCTATTGGAAACTCCCAAATTATGCATCTGTAGCTCCTGTTTTATTTGCAAGAATCATTCATTTCTGCCCTTAATACCTATTCCAACTGGCAGTGGGGATTGTGGCAGTCCCAGGCTGTGCTGCAGTACTTGACACTGTAGATCCTTCTACTGAAACTTGGGTATCTTCCTTCCATCACACTTCAAGATCTTTTTATCCGTTATTGGTTGTTTGTCACTTACTAGGCTCCAGCAGTGTATTTTCACTCCTGCTGTTTTCTGATACAGGAAGCTAAATCACACTAAAGACAAAGGAGCCAGGATTTTTGTTATCTTTTTGCCATGAGAGCTCCCAAACTTTTCCCTGGACTGCTTCTCCTGGTCTTGCACAAATAATGTAGCTCCATAGCCAACACTGGGTCAGAAGAACCCGTTGCGTTGGGAGTCCAGGGCTGTGGTGCAGCACTGTTGCTGTGTGCTGATAACAGCTGTTCCCTCCTCCGACCGGTTGCATTGCAGCTGGTCTCCTCAGCCCTATGAGGACTGCTGCCTGTGCAGCTTGGACTACTCCAGATCAACTGGAGATAGAACCATGTTTTCCTGTACAAGTCTGAGACGCCAGTTTATTTGTTACTTTTTGTGGAACACGGTCCGACGACAAGAAAGGTAGATGATCTGCATGGTAGCTGCGAGATGATTTGAGCACACTAGTGTTTTCTGTGCCCTAGAAAATAATCCAAGAGATGTGACTGTTCTGTAATTAAGAGGGAGAAAGTGCCAAAGCTGCATACGGACTCATGTTTTATTCTGATACACACCATGTCTCATGTGGGCACACTATCTAGGAAAAGAGCTCCAGATCTTTAACAAGATGTTGCCAAGCTATATCCTTTTCTCTTCCCTTTCCTCAAGCTACCCACTTCCAGCCTTTCACAATTTGGATGTAGTTTGATTCTTATTCAGAATCTGAAAAGCCTGCCTCTCTCTTGCATTTGTGGAGATGTAATTGGAGTTCAGCAGGGAGCTGAGTGATCAAACATTTCTGAAAAGAAACCACTTGCAGAGATGAGAGACAAAGGCTTTTCTGTCAGGGCTACGTGGAGGGATATCTGCATGTTCTCCATCAAATCTGGCAGGGAGCAGAGGAAAGGGAATGCTTGTCAGCTCCCATGTCCTTCCATACAGGTGCTAGGAGCTAGGGAAAGGTCCTTGTCCTCTCAACATCATCAGTAGACAGACTGTGCATGTGTCTGCTGCGAGGAACGTGAACATGATACCAGAATTGAAAATCATAAAAAATTGTAAGCTGAATGTGACTTAGTGGTGGAGACAACAACAACAAAACCTACTTCCTTTTAGGGGCTGCAACAAGGCCAATGTTGTTTGTAAGAGAGCAGAAAATGCCCACCTCTGAGACATTAACCCCTGGGAGGTGTTGCTTAAAAAAGGAGGACGAAAGGGGAGAACAAGAACATGGCCTTAGGAAGTATGAGCTGTATCCCAGTGCTTCATTAGAACAGGTTGCTTAGGAACGCTGTGGTTTTTCTGTCAGCAGAGATTTTTAAAGAAAGGCTAAGTAACAATCTATTAGTCTATGTTTGCTTTATTTTGTCTTGTAAGAAAAAGAGGGACAAAATTACTTTTAATGCTTCTTTCAATTTATATGGAAACTACACATAATTTTATTCCCCCTTTGTCGAGAAACTCCCCATGTTAACAATATTTCTGCTCCCTGCTGTCGGTGGTGTTCCTATGGGTTGTGGTTCATGTAACTGGACATAGGGTCAGATAGAGAAGTTCATTTGCACTCTTTGAGGGATATAACTCCTCATTTTTCCCCTCTACCACGATAGCAAATTCTGTGATGGTTGTCCTGCAGAGAGGTGATAATGAGGTAAAGAGAAAGCATGGTAATATGATGTAGCATAAAGGGTTTTCACATAAATACAGATGCATTACTCCCAACTGCTGAACCTATACTTTATGGAAATTATTATGCACTTGGTGCCAGGAGCACTTTCCCAATCTCACGCCATCTGTGCATCTGGCAGAATATGACAGAAAACTCATTTGTACATCCACTTGGGAGTGTATCCGTCCTATTTAAAAAAACCCCACCCATTTTTAGATCTTATCTTACAGTGGAAGATACTAGATTTCAGGCAGAGTACTGCTGAGAGAATTAATTTTTTTCCATTTTATTTCTTGGGCTAGAGTTCTTATTTTCTCAAAATGGCAAAATGCAGATACCAACATACTAATATACCAACAAGATGGTGCTGTTCACAATATTTCCAAGTTCAGAAAAGATTTTAAAGAATTTTTTTTTTGTCCTACAGTGTATGGTGAACAGGAACATAACTATGGCAGTCATTATGGTAATGGTGTGAAAGAAGAGAAGTTTATTTTCCCACATTAATTCTCTTACAGATTGATAGCGTGCACACTGTAATGAACCCTGGCAGTGGGAAGGGAGGGTCACCACATGTGAAATCACCACTCTTTTATCTGTTCACAGATGATCATAGATGTGATAAGCTAGGATCTTGTAGCCTGGACAAGACCTCTGCATAAAGATATTAAAGAGATATATACCAAAAAGAATAGTTTTGAGATAGTGAATTAGGAAGAATAGTGAACGTCACATAAGAAGTAGGGACTGGTAGTAAAATCATCTAGCAGTGAGTTTATAATTATGGGAGATAAAATGATGCAAGGCAAATTTAAACTGTGGAAGTTGTTGTAAGACATTTTGAATGCAGCAAGTGTGTGCTTGAGGGGCAAATTTATAGGCAAAGGGTCCATCAAAGGCTACTAAACATGATGATATAGACTTAAAGTCCAGGCTCGGGATCTTTACACTGTAGGATGGACACAATATCAGTCTATCCTTATCATATTGTTACATTCTTTTCCTGCTGGGCTAGATAAGCTTTGGGCTTGGCCTTGCTTAGTACTGCCATTCTTGTATTGGTGAATGCAGCTTGGCAGAAGCATACCAAGGTCAGTAACATGCATTGCCTTTATACATTCCTTTAACTCATGCAGTTTCTACCTTTTGTCTACATGGGATTTTGTACAAAATAATACAAAGCTTTGAGTATATTATGGAGTAGTCACTTTCCCAGTATCTCTTGCTGGGTGCTATGTAAAAGAGAAAGCAGACTTTTCTGGCTGACCAAAGAATTCAAAGCAGATGTTGGCTCAAGTGGTCACAGGTTATCATTATATTGGGAAATATCAATTGTAATCATCTTCACAATTGTTTTCTTGCAGTCAGAACCTAAGCCTCTTCACAGTTTTTCATCTAGGATAAAGCATTCTGTTTAACTGTTTGAATCCATGGTATGGAGGTAGTCGTCACCTCTATGCAAGTCTGCTTAGAAAGTGTATGGTACTTGGCAGAAGACGCTTAGTACCTTTCCAATATGCAGTTGTCATCAATTAGTCAAAACAGAAATAACTATCACACAACTATTGCAGAGGCATAATATTAGAAGTCCTCAGTAGTTCTCTCTCTCTGGGTTGATATTGAACATGGGAAGGCATTATCTGAATCTACTAATGAAGAATTATTCAGAACTCCTGCAGTCTCATTCGTCTCAGCTATACTGTATTTTGCAGTACCTCATGCATTAAGTGTGTTAGTGGATTCTGTGCATCATCCTTTTCACCTCTGCAGGCTGCATTTGACATCAGAGGATGCTGCTGTGTGGCTGAAACTGGTGGGAGGGCCAGGAGAAGGCAAAGGGAAGAAACTGCTGTTCCTCTTCCCCTCCCTGCACCCACCTCTTCCTCAGGAGTAGCCATAGGCAACTCTACTTGACTCCCTCCTCACTGCCCCCCTGAAGGAACCTGAATAGACAGAGGCCTTTTTGCTCTTTTGATGTAGAGTAGGGAAGGTGAGAGGAAGTGGAGAGAAGGGGTGGGATGAAGATGACAGAAGATGACAGTAAGGTGTATGTTTAAGTTTTAACTAAGACTGACAAATGTTAATGGTTTAATTTGTTAATGACAGGATGTAATGAACTCTTTATAAGCTTGCTTAGATCCACTGGAGTCTGAAGAACAATCATATTTCAAATTACTACCATAAACTTGTCCAGCTTCGTTTCTCCCTTCCCCCCTAAATCTCAATTATGGCAGATGAGCAAAATGCCACAGGTGCCCCCTCACTTCCTTCATTTGTCAGAAATTCTCATGGCTCATTTCACACTCTGGCTAGCTTCATGTTAAAAAGTATGTGCAATCTTCTAATTTATAGTTTACAAGTCCATATTATCTTTGTAATCCCTGTTGTCATGCGATAACAATTTCCCGTGTGGGTTCATCTGGGTACTACAAATAATTTCTCATAAGTTTACTGGTAATAAGAAACATGCTTAAGGTATGAGAAAAAGCTTATTATAATAATTGTTTGCAGGTGTTAAATGAAGAGCATTATAGAAATATATATGTGTAACACTCTATTAAACCTGAACCTCATAATAAGGGATGGATAATAATAAAGAAGCCTACACATTTCACAGCTCAGAAATTAATTTCTTAGACTTCCATCATTCAAGGAAATCACATTCCAATCACTGTTCAAATGACACAAGTTTTCATACTTACAGTAATCTCCTGTATTGACAGTACATCAAAAATAGTTCCCTGAAGAATAAGGCTAATTTTCTAACCCAGTCAACCCTCACTTTGAAGTCTGGATTGGGATGGTGATGGAAAAGTTTATGCAAAGGTTGTACTGAGCCTTAAAGGATTCTTTATTCTTCTGGTATAATCATGGCAAATCTACCCTCTCTCATTTCAATCTTTTGAATAAGTCCCTGGAGCAGAAATAGGCAGTTTCACCTTGCTGTGCTTAACTCTTTCAGTGCCTTTCCCTTCTAGATCTTGTCCAACTGCCATTAACCCTATATGTCATCTTATTTCAAGATTTTGATTAATCTTACAAAAGTGAAAGTGTTAACAAGGTCTTCCACTCTCAGAAGTACGTTTCTTTTGCATATATATTGGGCTCTTGTTGAAGAGTTCTTGTTAATGAATTACATCCAGTGTTTGATGAGAGAAGGTATGCAGGGTTCGGCAGTCCTTGTGATACTGAAAAGCTGGGAATATGCCCATTTGAGAAGGCAGGTCCTATTCAGAGGGCCAGGGATGACTCTGCCACTTCCCCATGTGAGAAGGTTCTGCAGCCCCTTTCTGGCTCTTCTGAAGGTGCTGAGATGGCCATGTCCTCACTGAGTCCTCAGCTTCCACTGCTGCCCTGGCTTTGCCTTGCTCTCTGCATGCCAGCCCTGGTGTACCAGGGGTGTAAAATTGTCAGCAGTGGCTGCACTGGTGGGGTGTATTCTCTGCCCTGCATCAGGGAGGGTGGATCAGAAGAGGTCTTTGTGATTATTTGCTTTCTCTCTGCTGGACTGTCCCTTACTGCTTTAACTTCCCTACAAAATATTCAGGTTTTTATTTTGTCACTTGGGTATGAGAGTGTAAGGACATCATGAGCTGACTCTGTCTGTCTGTCTGTGTGCATGCGTGTGTTTAAAAGTTACTCTTCTCCCTTTCCAAACTGGCAATTGCCATTGTCTTCATCACTGGCATACCCCTCTCCTACTGCCTCTGCTTTTGCAATGGCCTCTAAGTGCCCATAATTAGGGGTTGTTGCTGTGGATTGCACTAGGGCTCAGGCAGGTGGATAACAACAGGTGCCACTCCTACACTGGAGTATTGGCAGATGCTGTACCTGTCTGATTCACTGGGCTTCTCACACAAGCACTACATCTACCCTTCCAGCTCTGTGTGAGGCTCCACCTAACTTGGTACTTGGTATCAAATTGGTAATTTCAGTGGGGGAAACAAGGAGGAAATCAAACAGAAGAACCATAATAACTTCAGTAATAAATAATTAAAATTCAGATCAGTCCACTTTATTAGCCAGATAAAATGTACCTTCTGTCACTCTGTTGCAAAGGTTGTGACTCTCAGTGGTTGCAGACACATAGATAATTATTCAGGGAGAAGTCAGTCTCTATCTACTGTGATGCTCTCTCAAGCACTCTGAAACTTTAGGATCTACCAATACAAATAATTATTTTTGTCAAAGTTCACTTAAATGCCAACTGAAGTCAGTCAGTATGGGTCGTGTAAGCAGTGTGGGTTGTGTTCTTTGCTTGATGTTTCTATTTTTTTCACTGAAAAGCACCTTGGATATGCAAAAGCAAAAGATGCTACAGCATCACAAAGAAGTGGGTTCTTAGTTGGGTAAGACATGCTAACTCCCACAACTGCCAGTTCAAGCAATAAGGTGGAAAGCAAAAGGCTGCCAAGCTGAATGAATGAACTTATTTATAGTAAGATGCTGAAGACCCTACCTTGCTAACTTCTGACAGCAACTATGTTTTACTGGCTATAACTAAGACTGAGGTATAGAAAATCTATACACTTGTTCTTATTTCCATCTTTTGCATATGTATCTATAAGATGGGAATCTAAAGAAAAGAGAGGGCTGTGAATGATTCATGAAAATACTAGATACTTAAACGAGCAATGAAAAATATTTAGGGAACTCTGTGACTATATTCGGATTAGCAAAAATTACGGTGGCGTCTGGAGAACGTTGTTGGAGACAATTGTACTCAACAGGTGAGCACACTTTTGGACTGCTGGAGGAGAGAATAAACAAGCCCACAACATGAACATCCTTATGCTGTATGGAGAAACTGAAAGTATAGGAGAGAGTCAGTCTCTTATAAAACACTGACTGCTTTTCTGTGATTAAATTGCCTAATCAGCTCCCAAAGGGCTGTACCTGATATTGTTTTCCGCTTATGCTGAGCATAAAACATTTGGATAATTGTGTGGGTTGCAGAGCTGTGTAAAGACAGCAACTCCCTAATACTCTTTGCGGGGGGTAAATTATTAGTGTATCTATCTCTGGCCATGGAGGTTCCCAGAAGAGTTAGTTTAGTCTTTTTAAGTTAGTTTAGCTTTTAAAGAAAATATGTATTACTTGCAATAAGATTCAGGATCCTTGTGTTCAGCCTGAAATGGTTTTATGGGGAGTAAAAATTTAATGCACTTACCTGCATAAAATGATATGCATGCTGACCATCCCCATTCTGTTTTAGTCTAACCTAAATTGGTTTGCAAATGGTGCTTGGCGCTAGTTCAAATGAATGAAGTGATTTCTGATGCTTTAAACAGTATTACTGGGACTGTAGGAACTTGATTATGACCTGCACTGTATTCTTCATGGGCATTGTCTGTAATGAGAGGTACAGAAGCTTAATGTCTCGCAGAACTGGCTGCTGAAACAGTCAAATGGCAACAGCAGCAAGTGTAAGATGTACCGATCTGTGTGTCTCTGGCAAGTGCCTGGTTTTGGGGAGGGCTGATGCTCTGCGGAGTCTCTGCTGGCTCCTGCATGAGGCACGCACGGGGAAAGTGACTGCAAGTCTCTCTTCTCTGTAGCTCAGTTCCCCACACTGAGATTGCTTCAGCTGCTTAAGATGCTGTGGATGATATCCCTGCGTGTTGCATAAATCATGCCTTACTTAAAGTCCATTTAAAAACAAAAACAAAAAAACCAAACAATCTCTAAAACCAAGTAGGCAAAACCCTGCTCTACATTCATCCTCATCCCCTCATCTGAAAGCGCAGTGTCAGTGATAGGGGTACCCACTCTTCCTTTTCTTCTTGACACGCTTGTGTTAGACAAGCACAGTCCTTGCTGTAGAGGCTGACAAGGCGAGCAGGGGAAGGGGCAGAGTTGTCCTGGAGCACCTCACTTGTGCGTGGGCCCCATGGCACCAGCTGGGGAGGTCCCTGGAAGGCAGCTTCCCTGTCCCACTGCCCTCCCAAGCCAGTGGCCATCTCCACTGAAACCCCTTGAGATGGATCAGGCCAGTGCAGCCACTCTTGTTTCAGGCTGTGCAGATATTGGCAGATGTTCTTTGTCATTGCAATGTAACAGTGCACTCTGGGTTTATGTTTCAAATTACCCTGAACAGTTGGGGAGAAACTGATGGGAGCTGTGCGCTCAGTGCTGGAGAAGGTCATTCAGATGGTGCTGGACACAGCTGGGACATGGACCAGTGTGGTGCATGTGTTGTGGTTGCTGTATATTGTCAAGTTCTAGCCCTTAGGATTTGCAGTAACTCTGATGCGTTACCTTCCATGTAGGCATGAGCCTACCAAAATAAAATTATTCTAGGAATGAAACATTTTTAGATGTGAGAGAAAGAAAGAAATAATGATAGGAAGGAAAAATGTGAAAGAAGGACAAGAGAGAGAGGATTAAGGCAGTTACTGACCTGAGAATTTAAATATCTCAGTTCAGCTAGAATCTCTTATTTGTTTATGGGTTTGCTGGAATTTTCATAAGACCAGCAAGTTCCAAGTTAAGGTGCTTCAGACCCTGTTACTATTCAGGCAACAAGGCAAGTCCTACCTATTTTTTTTTTCCCCATTCTCTTATGATCATAGAATCATAGAACATCAAGGTTGGAAGAGACCTTCCAGGTCATCCAGTCCAACCACCTAGCTACATTACTACTAAACCATAATCTTGCGCAGGATAGTATAAGGAAGCTTTGCTTGCTCAAAGTTAATGCATGGTTAATAGTAAGTTGTTGAATTTGATTGGCAGATCTTAACTGATGCAGCAGGCTCAATTTTAACAATATCAGAAGCATTCAAAGGCTGGCATACCGGTCCAGCTGTGGCCAGCATTAGTAAAATGAATGGACATCACATGGCTGATCTTGTGCTCTCACTATATTGACTGTTAGAATTCAGAGCAGAGAAGAAAATGTTTTTAAAAGTTCACAGATGAAGAAGTGCAGCAGACTGCCAGTGACAGTCCGGCAGTAACCACGATTTAAAAGTCAAGTAAGCCCGTAGTCCTGAATGAGCAGAAGCACTCCTGAGTGTAGTCAGGAAAATTATTCAAATGGCACTATGGAGTTTCTCATTGAACGTTGTGAGGATTTCCAGAACTTGCGTTCTTGCTCTGAATAGAGAAAGAGGAGAGAAGTAGCACTGCCAAATCTGAAAATACAATCTAGAGTTTGAATTAACATGGACTTGGTTTTTTCTTCTTTTGCCTAGTGATTGGCCAAAGTTAGAGCCTTGCTTGTGTCAATTTGTTCCCAGTGTTGTCAGAAATCTCCTTGGTAATTCCTGCTCTTGTGCGTGATGAATTAGTCACTGGTAGAAGTCACTGGGCTGGGGTGGTACACACGCAAAAGGAAAATAGATAACCTTTCGTTGCGTTGGCTCTTCACATCTTGTGACAGGAAGACTACAAGGCTTAGAATATAGGACTCGATACAGAAGTGAGGGAGAAGATCTCTTCTCAGAGCAAGATTTCTTACTGATACCCTTCAGGATTTGTGATGCCTCGGAAAGCAGCGTTACGCTTTTCTATCGTCTGATAGCCCCTTTGGAGCAACTGATAATTACAATACGCAGATGAGCACACTATTGCATCTAGGAAATGAAGTCAAGAAAGGCTGGAAAGCATCTCTGGGTCACACACATGTGCATGTGATCACACTGCTCAGCTCCCTCCTGTACAGGCTGTGCTGTTGCATCTGTGGAGGGGAATAGCAGGCAAAGTGCTCGTTGCTGACCCAGTAGCAAGCAAAGCGTAGCTGACATGCGAGCAGGAAAAAAGCAGAGTTTCCTAATGGGGTAATGGCATAATGGTATCTTGCTTTGATCAGAAAGGTACTAGGCATTCCTGGCCCCGGGAGCATTGAGTGCCAAGTGCTGTTAGACACTAAGTGTATACACTGTGCCATCTGGGATGTGGGCTCTAGGAAAGGAGACACTCTGAGCTGGTGTAAGCTGCTACCGTGGTGTTGCTGAAGTCCTGGGGCAGGTAAAGTTTACGCTGGCTGATGTTCTGCCTGGGTTCATTATGGTGGAGGGATGTCTAGGATTTCATTTTCTATGGTACTTTCACCATACCCGTCTCCTTTTCCCCTTAAGAGTCGGTCAAAACAAAGCCCATTTTAAAGGAAATGAATGTAGAAAATGTGAAACGTAAGGATCTTTCACAAAGCATCTTTTACAGTGCTGGGGACATAAAACAGGGCAGTGGAAGATAAGCCATTATGTATGTTGAGGAAGTCTAAGAATAAAGATTATAGGCAAACAGTCTACCTTTCTTTACAAGGCCTTGATTTACATCCCTGAAATCTCAAATTTAGCTATTACAATGAAGTCCTGTTGCACACAGAGCTGACTTTTTATCACCACTTAAAATCTAATTAATCCGTATTGAAGCACAAAGATTTCTGTTGTGTTTTAGGGTGAGGGGTCATAGAGCCCTCTTTGTTCATCCTTAGGCTTGTAATCATCAGGCATTGGGATATAATTTTACCAAGCAAATTGGAAGGTAACAGATCAAATCCTTATCGGAAAGCCTAACTCATGGTTTAGTGAAGTCCTTCGTCCTCTATGTGAAACTTTATATTCGTGAAGAACAAAAAAGTGTTTCAGAGCTTACAAAGGGTTAATAGCAAAGGCTTATATTTGGGGCAGCAGAGAACTAAAATCATCACAGCTTCCACCATCACCCAAGGCAGCAGTTGCTACAGAACTGCTGGGGAGACCTTCCTCCTCGGGCTTTTAGGACGCAGCTCTTACTATGGCCTTGCTCTATCGCCCAATGATGCAATTAAGTGGCATACTGTTCTCTCTGTTGGGATGGGTTCTGTCCTGTCTCACTACCTATTTACCCCAGTGGAAAAACCTTAACTTGGAACTGAATGAACTGGAGATCTGGACCATGGGACTCTGGCAAGCTTGTGTTGTCCAGGAAGAAGGGGGAATGCAGTGCAAGGACTTCGATTCTTTCCTAGCTTTGCCTCCAGAGCTCAGGATTTCTAGGATTTTGATGTTTTTTTCCAATGGATCAGGGCTTTTGGGCCTCTTGCTGTCAGGATTTGGGTTGGACTGTTTGAAAATTGGTGAAAGACAACAGGAACAAAAAAAACGGCTGTTGCTGTTTGGAGGAATGCTCTTCTGGATATCAGGGATTACAGCTATTATCCCAGTTTCTTGGGTTGCCCATTCCACAGTCCAGGAATTTTGGGATGAGAATATACCAGATATTGTTCCCAGGTGGGATTTTGGGGAAGCGCTATTTGTTGGCTGGCTTGCTGGATTTTTTCTTGTATTAGGAGGATCCCTACTTAATTGCACAATCTGTTCAACTGAAGTCCATCCATCTTCGGGCCATTACGCAGTAGCAGAACAGCAAGATCAGTGTCAACACTTGGAAACTGAAACTAGGCCCTAAAATGGAAGGTTTTAAGCAGTACAGAAAGACTGCCCTATCTTTTTCAAACCCTAGTGCAAGCCAGAAGCTTGTTCCAGTAGTAAGTCAAAGGACTCTTTGTTACCTAGCTGACTTCCTAAACTTGTGCTTGTTTTCTCCATAACTGGTATTGGAAGGTGGTGTTTTCTCACCTGCGGAACTGTTAAAAACTTTGTTTCACAGCAGAATGCTGACATTCTCCTAAACTGCGCAGAAAAGGTGCTTTTGCTTTCTCAACTGCACTGTAAAATCCTGAAAATGCACACGTGTGTTCCGTTGCAGCTTGGCTTTTAACCAAAATATGCTTCCTTTTCATATTTGACCAATTAAATGAGCCGCAAAGGTTGACTCCCTGTTGCAATTTTCCACTTGCCTAACACAGTGACATATGAACTTGAGAGTTTTCACATCCTGAACAGGTCAAACACAGGCATTGCATCGGATTGTTTTCTGTGTATTTGGCAATTGTTATGCTAAGAAAACTGTAGATTTCTGAAATTGTAGCAGGCGTTGCAGATGTGGATTTTGTGCACGGGGTGTTATGGTGTGGGTGCTTCGTACTCAGTAAGCTGTGTTTTCCCAGTCTGGTACATTAAGCTGCAAGTTATTCTAAGCATTTCTGGCACCTGCATACTTTATGCACCAAAAATAGGCTGAGAAGTGCTGCTTTAAAAAATATTTACAGTTTTCTTCCAATACAGGTATAGAGGCATTATGCAGCCTATCAAAGGCTCCTTAAGCTCCACTCACTTACAGCAACATGTTGTTCGGAACACGCAACCTTTGACTATAAACAAATGGTATTAACTGGCCCCAAAGCAGCCAGCTTCATTTGCTGTAAGTAGGAGTGTATCAATGTGGTATTAAAACTTAATTTAAAAGTGAGCTGTGAGATGCCAGAACTAGCAGAACTGCTGTAATGCTTTAGCAGATGGAACGCAAAGTGTGTACTTTTCTTAAAAAACCCCAGAATCACCACAAACCGAAGGTGAGCCCAGCCATGGCCACACCTTTCAGCTGCTGGTTTGCCACACTGCCTCCCAGTACCCCAAACACTGCACAGGGAACCAGGCTCCACAAAGCAGGAGGGGGAGGAGTATTTCATGCTGTATAAAGCATTGTTTTAACCTTGGTTATGTTCAGTATGACACAGGAGTGTGCAGAACAGTGTCTGCACGGCACGTTTAGTGCTTCTGGGACTGCTAAAAAATGAACTTGGTCCACAGACAGAGGCTACAGTTAGTTGGATTGCTGTTGTCTGTAGTAGGATGGATTTTAACTCTTACCTGTAACTATTTACCAGACTGGAAAAATCTCGGTTTAGACTTAAATGTACTGGAGCTTTGGACCATGGGACTCTGGCAAACCTGTATAGTCCAAGAGTTAGGAGGAACACAGTGTAAAGATTTTGATTCTTTCCTAGATTTGCCTCTAGAATTCAAGATTTCCAGGATTTTACTATCTACATCAAATGGACTAGGGCTTCTGAGCCTTGTGATCGCTAGTCTTGGTCTGGACTGCCTAAAGATGGAGGATGCAGAGCAGAAGTTAAAGAAACAGCTGTTACTACTTGGAGGAATACTTTTGTGGATATCTGGAGTTCTGGCCTTAGTCCCAGTTTCTTGGGTTACCCACACTATAATCCAGGAATTTTGGGATGAAGACATCCCAGAGATCATGCCCAGATGGGAAATGGGGGATGCACTGTTCAGTGGTTGGTTTGGTGTACTTTTTATAGTTCTAGGGGGATCTCTACTCCTCTCCACAATCTGCTTATCATCTGACCATCACTCACCAGAGCAGTATGCAATGGCAGATATGCAAGACACCCATCAACATCTGGAAACTGGAAACAGAAGACTTTAAAAAGGCTAGGTACCACGTTTTCAGATTTATTACTCCTGCATTCCAGTAAGAAAGGGCTGCTGAACAGACAGGTTACTGTTTACAAGATCAAGGGGAGGGATTGTTTCTTACTAAGTAGTTCCTTTAATCACTAATTACCTTCAATTTTAATTACAATAATTAATAAGCTGTGGAGATCTAAGTCACCACTGTATCTCTCCAAAATCTGATCAATTGTAGATTTTGTTCTTGTAGCTTTTTTTCTTTGTTTTGATAAGTAAATATAAAATTTTTAATCTCTAGGCATGCATGGAGACTTGACCATATTTTAAATGGCTGAACTCCTACCAGGGCTGCTCTAAACAATGTCTTTCTTACAAAAATATTAGTTTAAGTCCTGAAACAGTTTTTAGTGCCAGTCCAACAGGCATTACAAAAGAATCTAATACAGTGCAACCTTGAATGAAGTTCCCTGGACCCATGTATCATTTAAGGTACATGTTCTCAGACAGGATGTCATGTAATACAAGATTCTCTATCGTGTGTGTGAGAGAGAATGACCGAACCACCTCTCCCTCCAAGGAAAGACAGTGTTTCTGAATAATATTGAGGTACTGTCCAGTGGAGAGTTGACTGTTCATCACTGTGGCAGTTTTTACTTAATGAATGTAAAGTGTATGAATCAGTTTTCATATAACTTATCCTAAGGCTTGTCAGCAATTGATGTGAACTTTCTATAAACTGCAATGATTTTACATTGACAAAGCTGTAGCAGCCATCTGTTTCTGCAAAGAGCATATAAAGACACAGAACAGCAATAAAAGAATAAAACACTGGTCTGGAAAAGAGCTTTGTTAAAAAATGTATTTTCCAATCACTGAAACACATGGAAAGTGCAGAGACAAGTTAATCTATGTGATGTACTTGCATACTCTTACAGACAAAATTAGAACAGAAACACATTCAGAATATAACCTGATTAAATATTTAGTTCAGTCCTGAGCATCTGATATTTAATACAGTATTATAAACATAGCAATCGTAAAAAAAAATAAAAAAAATCTTAAAATTATTTGATTTGTGTTCTACTACAATTTCTGCTAAACTTTGCTCATTTGGCTAAACATTCTTGTACCAGTAATATTTAGATTTTGATATACACAACTGCAGTGACATTGGTACCTGGAAACAGAACTAATTACATTCGTTACACCCTGCTGTGCAGAGTAAATTCCACTTCAAGAGTAATATTTATAATTTTAAACTGATGGGGAGGAGGGGTATTTGTACATATTATTTTAGCTTATTCTATTGAGTGTTTCAAGTCTGAATAATCTGAATTAGTAAAAAAAACCTCCAAACCCAGAACTGTTAAAAGCTGCCTATAAGTATGTTCAACTTAAAACATATTCATGCTCCTCGTTTTCCAAATTGGTAAAGTTTCTCATTTTTAAATGAGTTTTGCAAGCTAAAGCCAGCAATACTTAAATTTTGACCTCACCTCATGCTTACAAATCAGACGATAATACTTTTTTAAAAAATTATTCAACATATGAGGAGAAACAGCTAATCTGGCAAGAATTTAGACAGCTCTCTATATTTTTCACAACAGTCTCCTTAATGTCAAATATTTTTATGGCCAGAACTGAACTATATTAAACAGAACATAAATAAGACTGTAAATAAATAAAAGAAAAATCATAAAGTACACCACTAAACATCATTCTATTCAACTTATATAATCAAATTGAGAAGTTGAAACTGTCAACCTTCATTTCACCTCTACATTAAATAATTCCAGATTATTTTTTTTTTAAATTGACCTTTCAAACACAAGTGTTATTTCAAACCCAAGAAACATAAAACAAACGGGGCATTCAGAATGGATGTTCAATCAGTCATCTTGCCCAAAATAGCAAGTTTGGCTACACATTTAAGGGAACAGATGTATTTGTGTGTAAGAAAACCCTTGGGTGTTACACAGACCTTTCATCCTGGAATTGTCACTTTGAATTTAAGATAGCTGCTACCATATTGTGGTTATGTTTGCTTCCATTTTCTTACCAAGTAATTATAGCCTTTTTGAAAGATGAAGTCCATGCATATGTGGCTTCTTGTTAGGGGAAGAAAACTTTAGCCAGTGAATTAAATACATCTGAGTGCAACATATTAAATGGAAAATGAAATAATTCTGTTAGCTGCAATGTCCACCTACTTACACAGTACTCGCAGAAGGTAGGATCCCAGCTGCTTTACCAAGACAGGGCTGCTTGAACACCTACATCTAATGTTCTGGACTTCTAATAGAATGCAGCCAAACCGATGCTTCTTCCTAGCAAGCTGCTTCATGTAATACAAATTTGAAACATGATGTTCACATTTATTTATTAAACCTGTGCACCCTCAACTGCATACATGGTCAACTGTCTATTTCTGAAAATGTTATTTATTGTACTAAAATATGTGAAGACTTCTAATCAGGAGCTTTTCTTTTTCAGAAAGGGTTTACCTTACTAATGAGACTTCTGATATCTGAGTTAGCATGTGACAGACAGATTTTTCTCCTGGTACAAATATTTTAATGAAACATCTTCATATTGGTACAAAAGGACAAAAGATTAGCATAGAGAAACTCTCATTTTTAGGTGTACAGTGGGTAGAACTATTCTGATTTCAGTGCTGGTATTATGAATTTGATCCAGCTTCCACTTCAGAAAGCAGCTGCCCCTTTTGGTAGTCTCATAATAGGTTTTTAGGGTTACTTGTCTGCCTTGCCTTTCTCATTCTCCCGCAGATGCAAGAAACCTTTTAGTGCAGGTTAAAGTACTGTACATTCACACAACTGAACTCTGACCTCTCTTCCTACAGAGTATTGAAAAACAAAAACAGAAGAAAATTGTTTTCAGAAAAAAGCTTCCAATGTGGGTGATGAATCTAATTAGCAGCTGTTGTGAAGCAGCCTTGATGTTTTGGAAAGGAGCTTACATTTGTGATTAACTTTAAACTATAAAAGTCACACTCTTATACAAAAATATTGCATGGCAAAACAGCCATCTTCACAGTCTGCTCACATGAAAATAGTGAAAAGATAAACAATCCTCTGTTGAACATAATATTTCTCAACACAGTGCAGTTCAACAGGATACATCCTCAGTACTGCCTTTGTTCCTTTGTTCCATCTTTACAAAATAGAAACACACATGCAACACATACAAACTGTACAAAATCAGCATCAGTATACCAAAATTTATCTACTTTGGTTTTCCGGTTGTTGGGTTTTTTTGCCATTTTTTAGGCATATAACAATTCAATTCACTATATTTTACAAATAAACATATCAATAGTGGATGTAAAATAGAAGATCTTTAGAAGCAGGTCACTAGAACTATAAAGTTCATCTGAAAAGAGATGAGCAACTGGAAAAACTCTTCAATGAAAATGCATAATTACACATCATCAGCTGGAAGGGCTGGTATACTGATCTTTGCTCTTGTGAAGTACGCCATCTTCTTCCTGGAATTAGAAAAGAAAATGAGTTATTATTTTATTGTTTGTGGCATGACTCCAATGTCATCTGCTGTAGACTTGCTAATGGTACAGCATAGTTTTTGGAAAATATACAGTAAGGAAAATACCAAGTAAGTTTATTTACAACAAATGCGGTTGTCAGAGCATTCTGATGCAATTCCCTTCTTAGGCAGATTTATGTAAAAGCAACTGCATTTTGAAAAAGAAAAAAAAAATCAATATTTAATTAATAACTCAAATGATGAGGCTGAAATATTGATGTAGTTACTGAATTTCCTATGATGATATTTCAGTGGGGGGATGAAAAGGCAAAATATTTTATCCTGACTTGGAAAAAGAGAGGGGCAGAAAAAAATAAAATTGGGTCTGGGTAAGTCTCAGAGAAGCAGAATTACCAACCCATTCTCTAGTTGCTTCCCCTGTGCTGTTACCATTTCTGTCTCCTACGAACTGACTGATTACTGAAGCGTAACAAGTTTACACAAGCTTGTCTGCCAGCAGCCTGGGAAGCAGATGATAAGTACTGGGGGCTTAAAAATTAAAGCTGAGAACAGTCATTCTTCTTGAGAGCATCAAAAGTGCCTTGTGTGATTACAGTCTGTGAGGCCACAGCACTGTAACGAGTCCAACTAGCAGGTGAGTACGATTCAGCCTTAGGAGGTAACTGTTTGTCCTAAACCATGTTTTCTACTGGTGAAGCTTGAGTTCCCATCAAAAACAGCAGCTCGGAGCAATATCAATGATATAAACTGGATTCCTTGGCTAATTGTGTGGCGGTTAGAAGATAAAGGAGAATTGAGTCTTATATACCCTTCTTGCAGGGGAATGGTGTCTGGAGCACTATTACGTGTTCCTGTAAATTTGTGCAGCAGCCTGTTTGTGGTAACTGTTAAAATGACCAGCACGGACCAAAACACTTCTTCAAGACTTGCAGAGAAAGTGAGAACTGAAGATGCCCTGAATTTCATACTGAAGATAAACAGCTCAGCTATAACGCTGCTTTGCTGAGGAACCCTTTTCCTTTCTCTCTTGCTTTGATTTTGCATCACTTACAGTTGTGGTTTGCAGCGTGTGCCTCAAAGGCCCCTATTTGCTTAACAGACTTCTCAAACTCCCCACAAGAGACTGGGTTAAAAAAGGAAAAAAATCCTCATGTGTATTAGCAGTTGACTTAAATTACTTATACAGGAATTCAGAAAACAGACTTCAAAAATGTGATAGTGACGAAACAGATTAAATTAGCTGCAGTACTGCTTCTATGTAGAAGAGTAAGCATTGTATTTTTCAAGCAACAGTTTTATATGAATTTTTATAGAGAAGTGTTGCCTTCCGGCTGCTAGTGTGCCACTTATTGTCCAGCCTTTTAGGGATTTAGACCAGTGAGAATTAAGGTTTGAAACAGAAAGTGTTCATTCTGGCTTAGGCTACACAAGAACACTCACTTAATTGCTTCATGTAATCAGTTGCTGCTCCTGCAAACAAAAGGAGGAGGGATTCAAGATCTCTCTTGAAGAGCAAGAGTCTTGAGCAAGGCACAAGTAGTGGCTAATCAGTTTCCTGAGGAGATCTATACTGTTCTCTCTCTCCTTGAGGGGTGATTTGCTTCGGGTACTTGCCATCACCAGAAAAGATCCTGTTACTTAAAGCCTACTGCCAACCTCCCGCGGGTGAGGTGAGCCATGGCAATGGTTACACACACGCTTCCTCGCAGCAGATGCCACACAGCGGTCTGAAGCCTTTCACTCTGCTTCCTCACCACCAGCGCTCCGCTGACACTGCCACTTGTGCCACAAGAGCAAGTTACCAAAGGCCCGCCCTCTGAAACTCCAGCTTTGAGCTGTTAGAAATGTATGATGTTTCTTGCAATTCAAAGGCGTGTGGATTTTTGACTAATATTACAGGGCATGTCTGATTCTATTGAGAAGTAATTCATGTTACTTCACTACAGCAAGAAGAGCACAAAAAGCAGAACAGGCCATACCTGAATGACTGCACCTGCAGCGGCACTTTCTGGCTCTGCTCCCGTAACCGGCATACATCCTTAGAAGCTTTCCTCATCAATTTCTCAGCACTTAAACCTTGTTTCTGTTCTTCTTTTGACCGTTCAGCCTGTAAACAGGAAAAATGTATATATTCTGCTAATAATGAACAACGATGCATTTCAAAGAAATGACAAATGTCATTTCAAAGAAATGACAAGCAAAACACTTGGCAGTGTTAGGTTTACCGTTGGCCTTGATGATCTTAAAGGTCTTTTCCAACCTAAGTGATTCTATGAAAACCTCTACACAAAGGCTCAGCAAGACAAAAGACTGACATCACAAGTCTAAGCCATGGGCATGAAATAAGATAACAGAGCTTTTCCTAAAAAAATAAACAGAGCAAATTCCATGCCAACACAGGCGGCTACTAGGTGTTGCAAATTCTGATGAGATATTTCTTAGGGCCATACTTATAGACAATGCCTACATCTGTATGAACAAATGTTGTCCATGCAAGTATCTTTTTAGAACTGAGACATCAATTCTCATTTAAAAAACTTTTATTTCCTAATAAAAGCTCTGAGGAAAGTTGCCCATACCTACTCTAAAATGACAGACCAAAAAAAAAAATGTGCTCTCAAAATACACTTTCAAGTTCTGTTGACCTTGTTAGCAAAGTTAATATTCATGACCTCTTGAGCTTTTATTCATGACACAACACCTCTTTGCATGTGAGATTCGCTTCTTTCATTTGCATTGTAGCAGTGTAAAAGCCAGGGCAAGTGAAGAGAACACCAGTGGTAACAAGAGACCAAGGATCTTTCTTGAGGTGAACATTGTTGAGCAGCTACATACCCAGCAGTAAGTGACTACTTCTGTACCTCAGTACTGCTGGCTCTATGGCGCATGCCTTTACCAAGCACTACTGCATCAACAGGACAGTCACAGCTGTACCACCCGCCATTTCGGTGACAGGCTGCTAGTAAGAGTTGTGGTTTAGTTTTTAAAATACTTTATCAAGGGTTTCTGAATGCCCAGTAATTTGAACAGCAGCTCTTTTTAGGTGGGCAGTCACCTGGATTTCTTAGACAAATGGCCACCATTTGGCCATGGGCCATGGGCAGATGAGTCCCATAATGAATCGTGTTACCACCCCCATCATGTGTGGGGTGCATGGCATGGGCAATGCCACCTTCGTGTGTGCACTTAGCTTCATTTCTAGACTGCAGGTACTGTCAGACAAATGTTATTTACTGTGTTTTGAATTTTGCAGCCATCAACATTTAACAGAAGCAGTTTACGTACTTGAACAATTTTTCAAGTTCTTTAGAGGTTAATTTTTGATGCCCAACTTTAGGCACTCAGACTTGAAAATGCTGTTGTTACCTGGGATCAAAACACACAACCAAGTCAGAAACAGCGTTTCAAAGTTAGTTTGCAACTTGGGGGTTCAGGTCTCCAGTTCTGAATTCAACCCAGTAGCCTTCCAAACAACAAAACCAACTAATTCAAAAAAGTTAGTCCATTCTATCAGTTTTATACTGGGTATTTATAGAAATATGTTCACATCAAGGTTGTAGTACCCTCTGTCTGTTGAAATGCGCTCCAGTGTTTTACATGACAGTGTTTTACATGGAAGAACAGCACACTTTCAAAAACTCACTCAAAATCCAGGCAGCTTGTACTGCTGTTAACTTCTTCAGTCCCCAACTCCAAAATAGCTATGATTTTAAAATTAAATCAACCTATAAATACCGCTTTCCTTATTAGTCAGGGAACATAAATTTGCAATCTACAACCAGTACTGTATTAATTTTACAAATATCATTGGCCATGTTTTATCAGATCCCCTAGTTAATGTTATTCATCAAAGTACTAAACAAAAAATATTTCATAATTTTCTAATTTTATCTTTTCCCTAACTATACACGAGATTGTCAGATTAACAGCATAGATGACTTCTTTCTTTTAATGCTCTCCCTTACCATGTACTCCTTTTTCATTTTTTAATTCTTCATTTTTTCAGGATGCTCTCAGAGTAACTGATTTCAGCCCAACATCTCTAAGAGTATGCACATGAGAAGGTATGTACATGACCAGGTTTATATTTACATCATGTTTCTTGAGTGAATTACAATGAATCCTCCATCACATAAAATACAGAAAAGCACACATACATCGGCCATACATTCAGTAAGTGCCAAAAATCTCCCAAAAGTGCCAGATAGGAATCTCTGTATCTGCACTTAGCTTAAGAGTGAAATAACAAAGAAGAAACACTATAAAAATTAAAGCTGAAACACTAATTCCTGTCTTGTTGAGTAGATTTTTTTATAGAAGAATGAAAGTGAATCTAAAGAAAAACTAGTAACTGTGCTGAACACCAAAACACTGGAACAAGGACATATTTGTGGTATTAATGACATTACAGATTACCTCCATATAGAAGATACAAAAAAGATCTTTACAGATATTCACAGGAATCTTTTTTGGTCATACACAAAGAGTAAGTACTTCAGAGGGGTCTGACAACTTACTTGCATGAAGATTTAAGACCCGGAATTTGAAATACTGCATGATTTCTCTCAAAAATGCAACTAAACAAGAGCAAATGCTTCTGGTGCACAGAATTATCTACTGTGTTCTGATCTGCAGGTATTAGTGGGCTTCACGTACTTGCTGTACTTAATAAGGTGTGGTAGGAAGGGGAGGGAAGGTATGGAGTCTGTGTATTTGGCTTCAAGCAGAGTAACTGCATGCTAGCAAGCAGCCACTGATTTTCAACATCCCCCATATCTGCAGTTTCATTTTTCACTTGAGACTCTCTCAATTTCTCTGGTACTTCCAGCTGCTACATTAGTCTGTGCCATTATAATGCCTGCAGGATCTAAAAAATAATCTATGTTCTCTAGGCTGCTGTGTTTTGCTAACCCAAGAGGAAACGCTGACAGCAGAGTACAGCATTCTCAGGGTTGTTTTGCTCCACAGGGGAAGGCTGCAATGATTTTAAGAGTAAAAATATTTCTAGAAACTTTGTAAGCACTCTTCAAAGAGGTGTGGTGGCTGTGAATGTTGTTCTCACTTTTAGCTGGGAAAGAAGAACCTAAATGCTGTATTGCAGACTGCAAGTATTTTAGGAACTTATATTATTACCCTGATTCCTCATAGCAGTATGTGTTATCTTGTTAATCACTGACATCAGAGATATAAAGTATGCCAAACCTATCTGCTGCTTTGAAAGAGCCAGCTGAAATAAGAAAGCACAAATCCAAAGGATTTGTAATATTAAATGTTGCAGAGGCATACTCTATTCTACTGGGAATAGCCTCAGAGTGGGAGTAGTTTTAAATGAAATAAACAATTAATAATTGTAATTTCTATCCTGCATCCAGCATTGGATATAAACTACAAACTTCTAAATAAATGTACCTATGCTTCTTTTATATAAGCTACTATTTTTATGAGTTAAAACTTAGAAAGATCGAATTCACACACTGAGTTCACATGGTAAAAAACTACACAGTTACACTGTGCAATGTTTAAACGTTGTGCTGTCTTATCGCATTTTTCCTAAGGGTTTTTCAGAACTCTTGTCAAGGGTCAGCCTAAACTCAGCTTGTATTTTATAACTATTTTAGAACTCTGCTAGCTATAGCCAACAGCAGATGCCAAGGGAAGAGACACAGGATGGTTAATGACCTCTGATGGATTTTTCTCCATGAACTTACCAAACTGCTTTTTGAACCTATGCAGACTTGCAGCATTCAATGTTCTGTGGAAAACATTTTTACAGTTTCTAAATGTTGTGCTATGTTTGCTTGCATTTTATCTGCCACCTCTTCAATTCCCTACTTCCTGTATTATAAAAGACAATGATTAATTGCTCTGCTCCACCTCACTCATGATTTTATGGACTTCAGTTGTAGCTGCTTAGCCACTCCGAACATGGAAGCCGTTTCCTCCTTTGACCACCTGTGGTAACGCTTTGCAGTTTTATTATTCTCTTTGACAAGGGGAACCAGAACTGAACAAGATTAAGTTACAGACGTAACGTGTATTTATATCATAAAACAATGATCTGTTTTGTTCCAACTTCTTTTCTTAGTAATTCCTGTCTTATTTGCTTTTTGAGATCTGCTGATTGCTGTGATGGTTTTGCTGAGGTTTTTGTTTCTTGTATCAGGAGTATCTCCTTTCTAACGTCTAATTCAGACCTCAGCTCTGTATATGTAAATATTAGGATCATCCCTTCCCTCCTCTACACAAGGCTATTTACTGACATTTAGCTTTTAAAAAAAATCAAAACAGACCAACAAAACCAACAACTATTGCTTACATATTAGGAGGTCCCCTGCACCTTGTTATGCTTTCCATTTTTACTACTCTGAATAACTTGGTGTCATCAAAACACTAATCTCTATCAACTGTAAACAGCTAAAGATTACAAATCCTGGGCGTCACCAGCAACCTCCCCTCATTGAAAACTGATGTACAATGACTGACATAGATGGGAAGGGGACTCCAGAGGGCATCTACTCCAACCTACCGCTCAGAGTAGGTGAAGATAGAGCTGGGTACTCAGGGTCTTGCCCAGTTAGGTTCCAAATATCTCCAACCATGGAGGCTTAGGGGTCCTTTTTTCATTTGGCTGGATTTTCCCCTCCACTAACAAACTCTCTAGGCCCCTATTCCAGTGTATGAAGACCCTTACAATTTATAAAAACAAACAACCTCCCCAAAACAAAACAAACCCCCCACAACATCCAACTTTTTCTTGTATTTTGTGGAATTTTCATGTTCCAACTTGTCACTGTTGGCTCTCACTCCTATCCTGTTTCTTGTCTTTTATTCACATGAGGGCATCCCATCTTGCCTTATGGCAGTTTAGAGACACTGCACATACACTCATATTCATATATACTTGTATATACTTGACCATCGGTTGTAATAGGATTTCCTTTGCCAAAATTAGGATGTCCCACATAAGGAAATAAGCCACAGCAGAAGTACTGTCTTTCCCACACGCTCCTACCACTAGAAGTAGTGGTCGTTGCCTCTCTCCACCTGTTAGAAAGACCTTCTGGCTATAAGTTCTGTGCAAACTGCAAATCAGCTGATGCTGAAGGACAAAAAGCGTATGCATGTCTGCAGAAGTACTGCTGGGACATAAGAATTTTAAATTAACTTTTAAGTAGATATCTGTATTATTTTACTGCATCAACCACAACTATTACTCCAAGTAATAAGAGTTTCTACTCTGAATTACTGAAGGATTTGGAGGGCACTAGAAAAATACTAACTCAAATTCTAGGTTTAAATGCTGTAATATTGACTGATAAGGAAATATTTGTTACCAGAGCTAAAATTAGTCAAATGTGAGCTTCTGCAAAAGTCTTTAACATGATAGACTTAATTTTTTAAATGAATTTATTGAAGAGGTAGGGGCATATGCATATTCATTCACACAATATCAGTAAGCTGCTCATACCTGTTTTTCAGCTTGTGTCAAGAGTTTCTGGAATCTTTCATCCTCTAGCACACACAGGGGAAGGTCTGTCTCTCCTCTACCTTTCATTTCCTCAAGCTTTTGTTTGAGATCCCGCAAGGCCTGAAGCTCATCATTCAGACGATTCTGTCTCGTGCGTGATGCCTGGAGGTCCAGCTCCAAGTCAAGGGAAGTGCGTATGGGGCACTCTTGCGTAGCTCTTCGCATGATTGGTTGGCAAACAGGCTGAATCATTTGGGAGACAGAACAATAAAAACTGGAATCTAGAGAGGCTAGTGTAGGGTTTGACATAAAACAGTCAGAAAAGTTCAAATATTTTTTGTTTTTCTTTAGCAGAAAGCTGCAATGATGAGATTCAAGTCAAAAATTCATCTGTTCTAAAATTTTTCTTCAGTCACTAGCTAAAAGTGCAAAAGCTTCTCCAACCAGGTGTACAATGATATATTTACAGGTTAAAAACAAAAAACCCATTCTGATCTGCAGGACAGCTCAAGGCCAGGAGACCAGAACTACACAAACTTCCCCACAGATTTCAACGACACTATTTATTTTCATCAACATGTGCTTTTTCAAGGCCTAAGCAAACAAATCCTGTTACTAACTCTGTAAATATGCATTTCTTTAGTGTATTTCACATTTATTTACTGTCCTTTCACAGTGACTTTTGACCTCTACAACTACCTGAAAGGAGGTTGTAGTGAGGTGGGTGTTGGTCTCTTCTCCCAAGTCACAAGTGATGGGATGAGAGGAAATGGCCTCAAGTTGTGCCAGGGGAGGTTTAGATTGGGTATCAGGAAAAATTTCTTCACTGAAAGGGTTGTCAGGCATTGGAACAGGCTGCCCAGGGAAGTGGTGGAGTCACTGTCCCTGAAAGTAATTTAAAAGACGTCTAGAAGTGGTGCTTAGGGATGTGGCTTAGTGGTGGCCTTGGCAGTGCTGGGTTAACGGTTGGACTTGATGATCTTAAAGGTCTTTCCAAATCAAAACAATTCTGTGATTCTGTGACTTTTTGCATGAGTAAGTCAGGCAAGAGAAGCCATCTCAAAGTACTCATTTTTTTCTTATGCCAAATACAATCCCACTACCTGGTAGCAGCCTTTCTGCAGAAGTGTTTTTTAGTTACAAACAAGATTAAAAAATACCTCTCTCAACTTATGTAAGAACAAAACCCATACAAGAGAAATATAGTCTTACTCTCTCGTCCTTCAATCATTTTGCTAAAACACTCCTAGAAAAAAGTAAGCCCACTTTTTAAAGGGGACATCTGAATCCTTGAAATTTCCACCAAAATTTGCTCAAGATACATGTAGCTGGTATTGCCTTTTGTGAAGTGTAAGCCACCTTGGATCACTTTGTAATATTTGGGTTCTTTAACAGTAACAAGCTGAAGTTCAACAGTAAATGCCACACTTCTGGGCACCAGTGTCCCTGCTGTTTGCCCCAGCCATAACTAGAGCTACATAAACTTTGTTGGTAGGGGAAGACGCAGGGCTGATACCACTGTGCTGAGATTTCAACCTGAAACTACAGGACTACCTGTGGTATTTGCACCACTTTTGCTGAAATACTTGAAATAAAGCATACAGTTTAAGTTGTTTGCTACTCCACAGCTCCCCATACTTTGTTTTAAATCATGTCCAGGTAACATAGCACATACCCGTTTAACTCTTAGGCTCCGCCGTTCTGTGGCATTTCTCACAAATAGAGACTTTTTGGCTAATGTTGAGCTGTCGCTGTCACTTCGATTCAACTGTCAAAACACACATGACAAACAGAGCATTTTCATTTAGAAATACATCTGCATTGATACAACTGGTCAGAAAAACTCAGTGCTGATATACATGTAGGTCATTCTTACTAGAAGAAATTATTTCAACTAGAATAAGTGTCTATTCTAAAATTCTATTCCTAAACCAAGACAACCATTGATCTTACTGAATGAATAGTAAGTAGACTTTAGGAATGCAAGGAAGGTAACTATGGTTATTAAGTACTGCCAAATCACTGTTTGGCTTTTATATAATCTGCTGTCATAAACTATGGATTTCATTTGTCTGGGGCAGGCTTTTAACAAATTTACTAAAGGGAAGGTGAATTACTGTGGATGTGCACCTGTCCAACAAATGGTATTTTTGTATTATTATTTGTAACACATGTAGGTGTGCCTACAGTTTCTTTCAGAAACACTGCCTGCTTCTCAAAAATACACACCACACCTCAGCAATAGTTTCTTCTTAATTATAGAATTAGTTCCACATATATTAGTGTGGAGTGATTGTTAGAGCATGTGTGGTGGTAACTGTCAGAGATAACAGCAGCATCTATCTGCTGGTATTTATTTCACCTCTTCAGAAAAGGACAGACAAAAAGGATCATTCTGCTAACATTTCAATAGCCAAAGCCAGAGCCCTAAAGCATGCTGACTGGGAGCTGGGGGTGAGAGATATAACTTCTTGCAATATGAATATACTTCTCGAGAGACAAAGCTGTCTTTTCAGCATGGAGCCACTACCGGGTGCTCACCTCTGGATATGCACAGGTGGCAACTGTCACTGGCAATCTTAAAGCACTTTCAAGGGATATTGTCAAAGGCGGCAACAGGCTTTGGGTCTGTCCTTTAGGCCTCAAAAATCTTTGTGTTTGCTGTAACATCTTATGAGAGTAGGTGCTTTCTTAAAACTAGGCCATCTCTTCTGAGAAGAGAGCGGCTGGCAGTTAGCCAGAGCATATCCAGCAGATGCTTTCCTCTAGGATAGCACTACAAAGCAAGCGAGGCTGAACATGCTCATGGTGGAAGCTGGGGACGAGGACTGGGGAGACCCGAGTTGGTCAGCCCTCTCTGTGCATTTGGATGCAGCTACAGTGCCCATTCTTGAGCCCCAACAGTGGACTATGAGTATTTCTGAAGCTGCAAAAGATTCATCTGTGCAAACATGGGTTTCTCCTAAGGTACTCTGCTTCCAGGCAATACTGCACACAGTGAGAAAGAGAATGGTTTTTTTTAAGATTCTGGCTCTGGCAACAGGTACGTAGCAATGTTCAAAGCTACAGAAGCCCAATACTTTTCAGATCCAAAAACCTTGGGAGTTTGTACTAACTAAACTAACAGAGCAACTAGTGCTACTTTCTGTCAAAGGCTTCCACAGGCAGCAAGCCAAGGCTACATTTTTTTACCTAGTACAACTAATTTCTAGTGTACAGGAACTAAGATGAATGCTAGGTTCTGAATTCAGCCAATAATCTATCCAAATTATGTAAAGATTGTTACCGAACAATCTGCTGTGTTTCATTCTGGAGAGTATATGGAATAGTTATTTAAGGAGGTAGATACTGACTATAGATTACTATTTTTTTAAGCCAATGATAATCACAGACAAGTGATCAACTTTAACATTTTCAAATGATTAAGGCAACCACCTCTAACTGAAATGTGTAAGAATTAAAGCATAAGTTATTTTTTTTTTAAATCATACTTCTGTGAGTCACCTGTAGAAACTAAAGATCAAAATGAACTGCCTTTTCTAGGGTGTCTGTAATTAAAATCTGTAGAACTGGTAATCCACATTTAAATCTTTAGACATGTGATTTTCACAGTTAATTTAACAGCGACAGGGCTGGTAATTTCAATCTTTTTTCTTTTTCCATGCTACCATAGATCTAGAGAGATTGAAGAACTTGGTTACCAAAGCCATATTTAAAACTCAGCCCCTAGGCAGCGCTCACACATCTTTCAAAGATGCAATTACAGCAGGATTTGGGCTGCCCAGGTTTAAAACCAGTTGAGATACAAACTGAGACTTAAAACTGATGACTGAGCTCTTTCCGCGCTGTTACCCTTAAATGGTTACATTATTAAAGTATGGTAATGCAATGGCAGTTTACAGTGAACTCTTCTACATTTTAACAAATTATTTTGCTGTGTGAGAGCTGTAGTTGCTGACGTGCAGTGAAACACACTTTTTGCAGACTGCCAGCACAGGAATCTGTGTTACTTCTCTCCAATGGCATGTACTTGTGCCCTAGTAAAGGTGTTTTGCAAGAGTATGCAACTTCGCTGAAAGTCAATTCTACTATGCATCAGGTCAGTTAGGGAAAGGAAGGCCCTAAAGAAAGCACAGGCTCTGCCTCTTGCAGGGAAATTGTTACATGACTCACTGTCATTAACGCATGGTTCCCAAGAAGTCAAATGACTCTCTAGTTAATAGCTCTTCATTCTAAGTGTTTTTCCTCTTACCCTACAGATGTATTGGTTCCGCTCGCCTGGAGAGAAGGTTTGTGAGCGCACTATCATGCTGTTCCTGACAAAAGGACGCTGTCTTGAGCTCCAGCTGGCTCTGTCCTTGGGTCGGACTGTTGCATTCTTGTTAATGGACTCCTCGGTGTTAGTCTCTTTATCAGCCTATAAAGAGCAATTCAGTTTATAAGAACTACTATATCCAGACACGTGCCACTACATAGTTTTTGTGCCTTTGGATTTTACAAGCATTTTAGTTACCTTGCAGTGGATAGAAAAAGACCAGCAGCAAGAAGCATCTTGTACATACAAAGAAGGTATGCTAAGTGAAGAAACACAAAACTCTCAAAACGCTGAACAGTGTGTGTGGAGCCCTTGAAAGTACTCTTTGTATCCAGTAAAATCAAAGCTTTCATAGAAAGGCCTTTGCTGCCCTGCAGATGGTCTGATGCAACCATGGCACAACAGGTGTTTATAATTTGCAGATGTTGTTATTACTATTGTGCATTTATATTTACATTTATTCTGTTCTGCATTTGCAGAACAGCAAGGTTCTGCCATGCTAGAGATGGCACCTATGCACACCAAAAGGGGCAGCTGGGAAAGCTACTTTGCCCAGGTTCTTCCAGACACTGTCGTGTGTCCCCCAGATCCCCGCAGCGGGGCTGCTTCATGGCAATCTGCAGAGCTGCACCAGCCTTGTGAACCCAGGGAAAAGACCCTGCTAGCTGCTGTACCCCAGACGAGCCTACTGCCTACTGCAGTTGCCCCACATGTGCCACAGGGCGCCTCAGGTGCCAACATCCCCGTAGGTGGTGCAGCCTGTGCTTACACGCAGCAATCACCTTGACAGCCCGGCTGGAACAGGCATTGCAGCAGCTGGCACATCTGATGTTACTCACATGCACTGGGGTATTTTCTTCAACTAGATAATTTAATGAAGTTCATGGTTTTCAATGTGCCAGTGATAAATACAATGACTTAAATCACACAACTGCAACCCTGAGACAATCTGGCACATGAAGATCTATGCTGTGGCTGCCTTTACAATGAGGTTTGCTATGTCTTTCACTCACTGTCCAGGTCAGTCCAGCCCAAGCTTAGCAAAACACTTGTGTGTGTGCCTAACCTTCAGATGTTGTCCTTGATGTCTTCCCCTTGCCGAGTTAGGGCTTTGATCTATATTTGCCTGCTACCCAGCAGACTGTCAATCCTTTTGATACCATGGCCTTAGCTCATTTGGCATCTTGCCATATTAATTGGAAGTTAATCACAGTTTCCAGCAAGTCCACTGAGTTGCTGAACTTTTGTATGGTCACAAACTTGGAGGAATGAGATGCCATTATCTGCCTTTCTACCTTCGCTATTTTTCAGAACCTGTGGGTTTAATGCATGCAACAGCGTTTTCATTAAGATGCAGAATGGTGTTCTAAAAATTTTATTTCTAGAGTATGTGCTACCACATCAGGGATATGTTTACTAAAAATTTACTAAAAGTGCTTTCAGAAGGGTAGAATGTAACTTAAAGTGAATTAACACAGACATGGAATTAGAATCTGTTATCTGCAGTGTGTGGGTAGTTCAATAGTACACAGTTTAATACATGTTTTGGAATTTTCTGTTCGTTAGTCTTTCCCCCTCTTCTCTGATAATCCAATTTTGTATTTCACACCCTAAAATAGAGGGAAGAAATAAGAAAACCCCCTAACTGGTCTAAAGATCTTGACCCTTGTTCTGTCTTTCCCGCTGCTAATCAGATGAACCAGAAAAAAAAACCAGGAAACAATGAAACAGATGCACAGAAATATTTTAAATAGGCACAAGTTGAAGCTACTAAACTGCACTGTATTTTGAATATTCTCCCTGTGCAACAAAAAAAAGTGAAGATAGACATTTTTAGTTAACTGTGTCTAACTTAGAATTTCTACCTAGCATGTCTGTTAAATTCTGCCTTCATAGATCAGAAGTGACCACACTGATTTCATCAAAAGTACATACCGACAAGTGCTACAGCAAAGGCCACATCAAATTGTAAATGCTCAGATGCAGCAGACTTCTACATTAACTGCTCACAAATAGGTCTTCAGACACAGTAAGATACCATAGGAACATGTATTTTAAGATATTCACCAGTGTTAGTATTACAGCAGCTTGCTGGCTTTCGTGGGCCTCATCACTGTTCTCTCTCTCCTTGCCTTCAGTTGTTTCTGGTGCATCAATGAGTAGCCCCATGTCATCAGTACAGCTGCCTTCTACTGCCAGCTTAATGCCACCTTCCTCTTCATCCACAATTTCATCAGAGGCTTCTGTGAGCATTTCTAACCTGTATGAACAGAAGTAACCCAGGCTTATTCTCAAACTGAAAAAGCCCACCAGAGAAAGATAATCAGAAGGCCCAGGCCTTCACTCATGGATAATGTACATATTTTCCTGACAGGGAAAACAGGAGTATTGCCCAAATGCTTCCACATTAAGTTCACATGAAGGCACAGTTCATTATATGCTCCAATAAAACCCAGCAAGCTCTACTACCTTCAAGAGCATCATGACAGCACTGCACTACATTCAGGAGCTGTATGTTGATAATGTTGAAGGGTGCAATAAATTAATAAAACAAATGAGTGAGTCTTTCCTTCTCCCACAATACAGCGGGTATTAATTTCTAGACTGCAGTTAGGAAATTGCACAGGAACAGAACTCAACACAGCAATTTAGCAAGAAATCTGTTTCTTGGGAAAGCTCACAACTTCTTCAAAAACAAAACCATCAATGGAAGCACACACACACACTGACTTAGTCAGACAGTAGCTCTCTTCTCAAATCCTATTAGTTGCTTATTATAGCTAATGCAACTAATTTATGCTATGAGACATTTTAGTACACCTCCAGTGACATAGACTCCCCAAGTAGTTTCACAGGAAGATGTACATGGAATCAAGGAGCACCAGCAGTAGGAGTTAATAGAGCAGCTAAGACACTGTGAACCTAAAAGAAGGTAAATGAATTGACCACACAAGAGAATCAGACTTTACGCCAGTTCCAGTGGTGGTGAGACACTGGCACAGGTTGCTCAGAGAGGTTGTGGCTGCTCCCACCCTGGCAGTGTTCAAGGCCAGGCTAGATTGGGGCTTTGAGCAACCTGGTCTGGTGGGAGGTGTCCCAGCCCATGGCAGGGGGTTGGAACTAGATGATCTCTAAAGGTCCCTTCCAACACAAACCACAGCCCTTGCATTTGTCTAAGAATAGGAGGAATCATTCAGGCATGAACAGTGAGGGAAGAAAAATGGCTTTACCAGTCTTCCTCAGAGCCCCTTTGCTCCTGTTCCTCCTCCTCATCTTCAGCCAGCTCTTGTTCTACTGCTTCCAGCTCAGCAGATGTCCTCTCCAGCAGAGCTGATACAGCATCCTGCTCACAAGGAAATAGAAGATGAAACCAGAATTAAGTGATACATACCATAGGTAAAAAAATAAAAACCCTTGCAAGAGCTGCATTACCCTGCTGATCCTGGATGCCAGCAAGAACACGACTCAGATCACAAGCATAAGGGGTTTGAATTGTCAGTGTGTAGCACATTAACTCATTGTTTTTATACAGAGTAAATCTCAATAAAAAATAGATTGTATGTAAAATAATAATGCAATCAAATATGTTCCTGTGATCCTTTAATGTCTCATCTCTCTTTCCCACTCATATTTGTAATACCCTTAGGTAAAAAAGGTCATATTTTTTAACACAATTCTCAAGCAGGTATTAAAGCAGAAAAGTTTACTTCAGCAGAAGAATTAGTAGGTGTTTTGCATAAACAGCATTTTCAATGCAATGGTTACAAGTACGCAAATTCAAATAATTAATAAATAGCAAATTTTAGTGTGTGCATATGAAAATCAATGGCAAACTTAAGGAAGTTCTTCAATAACATTTGTTTTAAACGCTTAAAACATTAAACACAGCTGAAGTGTTTCAAACTAGAGTGCAATTTTGTATCCCGTGAAGAAGTATCAGCCCTATCCACACTTGCTAACAAGTCTGAAACCCCATGTAAGACCTACTCACACACAAAGTCACTACAGACAAAAATGCCTGCAAGACAACAGGGCCTTGGACCTTCAGGGGAAGAGAACTCATATTTAAGTAACCACAGTGCAACAGCACAGTTAGAGTCCGTGGCTTTTTTCTTGCTATTACAGTAATAGCCAACACATTGCTTACCAAGTCCAATGAGCCTGATGACTGTTTGCCTAACAGAAACATGGATATTTCATTTTGTTCCTTGTTTTTTTTTCCAGGAATTTGCTTGCAAGGCAACAGGTTGTACCACAGAGTACAAGTCTCATCAGAAAATGATAAGTCTGCCAGACTGATATGAGTCCCAGCCTGCACAAAATAAGAAAGGGGAAGAAAATTGCTTAAATTGTTTAATTTTTTTTCCCTGCAAGACAGTTGAAAATAAATTACATTAATCTTAATTCCTTTTTTTAACTATGTAATTTGTTCTTTTCCTTCACTTGTAATTAAAAATAAACAAATAGAAACACATGGAAAGGTCCTTCATATTGTCCATTCTTCCATCTTCTATTTCAGTCTGCAGAATTTCTCAGAGAATCACAGAATCGGTAAGGTTGGAAGGGACCACAGTGGGTCATCTGGTCCAACCTCCCTGCTCATGTAGGGTCATCCTAGAGCAGCACATGGCACAGGACTGCATCCAGACGGTTCTTGAAAACTCCATCACCTCTCTGGGCAACCTGTTCCACTAACTGCACAGTAAAGCAGTTCTTCCTCATGTTCAGGTGGAACTTTCTGTGCATCAGTTTCTGCCCACCGCCTCTTGTTCTGTTGGTTGACACCACTGAGAAGAGCCTGGCTCCATCCTCTTGGCACCTACCCTTTAGGTATTTGTACACATTAGTAAGGTCCCCTCTCAGTCATCTCTTCCTGAGGCTGAACAGGCCCAGCTCCCTCAGCCTTTCCTCGTCCTCCCCACAGGCATGCACACACACACAAACCCCTTAATAACACTGTAACGCACACATCTGCTTTCTATAGCATGTAAGAATGAAAAATTGTGTCACTGAAACCTGCAGCATCAACTTACAAAGTAGCAAGTTTCAGTCAATTTTTCAGTTGTTCCACCACAAAAATCATCAATATGGCAAACAGTAACAGACGATCTTGTTTGCTCTAACCAGCGAAGAAGCAGATGAAAAGACAGTAAAAGAGACTAAGAAACCCTTTCACTTGGACAAGCACTGACATCCACTGAGTTGGCACTCTGGGACAACTCATGAAGTACTCGTGTTTGGATTGTGCCTTGCAGATTATAATCCTCTGTTCTTTGGCAAAGCAAATCATCTTCACAGCTACCGGGCTGCATACATAGCTCTTGCCAAGACTCTGGTCATGTTGCCCAGGGCTTTCTGCTGGGAGTGGTACTGCCAACTCTTTTTGATCTTGTGATTAAGCTTTATGTCTTTGGTGGGATTTTTTGTTGTTGAGTTTTTCTCTTCACCTTTGTATCCTGCATTCTGTTGCATTTTTGTTCTGGTGCTCTTCCTTTACGTGAGGGCTCTTACATACTGAAAAAGGCCAACACATTCCCCAGGAATTTAAGTTAACTTCTACATTTCTGAAAGTGAGAGGCTGTTCCCAATAGTCAGGGCTGATGAACCTCACCAGATTCCAGCATTTCTTCAGCATGCTGCAACTAAAAATCTCGCTGTGCTACTAAGACAGACTCATGGTGAAAAACCAAACTGAGTTGTACCAGACCATGCAAAAGCAATCTGGAAGTAAATGAAGCATCACTAATTAGGTGATGAGCACAATTAACAACAAAATCTAGAAAGAGCTAGTTTGCAATAGGCTGATCTGTGAATGTCACGCCTTTTTGTTATTTCTACAGATCATAAAGACTAAAATGGTGGGCATCATATAATCTACAACAACGTGCAAAAATGTAATTTAGTTTGTTCTTTGTGACATTGTGATTAAAGTGTTTGCTTTTTGGTTTTTTAGACATACTGTTGCTCTTATTCAGGTTTTACTTTAACATCTAGTGTTAGAGTAATGTTGCAATTAAGTTTACAGTTTGGGGTTTTTTTATGTATAAAACTGCAGAGATGGAATATCAATCTGTAATTAAAGGGTTAAGCTAAAGCAGAGTTAGAATTAACAAAACACCTCCAAAAACTTTCAACCAGGATCAGATTCAGTATCAGGAAAGGTAGTATTTTAAATACTATAGCAACAACCAAGTTATGCTTCAGAGTTTGTCTCCAAGTACTGTGGCATTTTAGTAGCCTTGACCATCAAAATAAGAGTGGACACTATAAACAAATGTGTGCCAAAAAAAGCCAGAAATAAAACTGCATACCAAGCATTCTTCCCGGCGACTTCTAATGACAGCACAAACATCTACTCTCAGCGTCTTCTGTAGCAGTGTTACTTGGGAAATGGCTATTCTGAATACCTCGTTGAATAAAATGGTTTCCATGGCAGGATGAACTTTTGTGCGGAACAAACAGCTGATATCAGTTGAGGATGGAAGTACTGCTACTCTAATATACCTGCCAGAAACAAAACAAAATCTTTACCTGTATTTAAACTAGCACTTGCTGGTGATGCATGATAGAAGTTGACCCCACCGACTAAAGGACTGCATAGCAAGAGAAGTGAAACAGCAACAAATCAGAGGTGAAAAAGAGGAGTGGGAAACTTCTCCTGCCCCTTGCATCAACATTTCCCAAAACGGGATTTCTGTGCTTGGTAAGGTAGTAGGCAAGAGAGGTAGCTATTTCTGTCTCTATCCAAATTTATCCTCTGGTTTAGTACTGTCAACGCTGAGGATCATGTCACAGATGGGATGAAACATGATCTTAATGTTAATTAAAAAAATGAGAAAAATTTGGGTGGATGTAAAATTAAACTCTTAGAACTATGTGAGCAGCACTGAAAAGCAGTGATGTCTTTTAAAGAAACAAACAAAACCAAAACCTCCAAAGAAACCAAGAAAGTGAGGAAGAAAATAGCTAGGCCTGTAGTTGTTTCAGACCAATTCATAATACATTAAATGAGACTTAGAGGAATGCCTCTTGCAAGACTAAACTTAAGCACTGAGAATAACCTGAAGTTGTTATGCAGCTGCATCTCTTTTATAGAACAAACATGAATGGCTATTATGTGGATAAAGGTAATAACTTGCTAACTTGCATGTCTCACTTTAGTAGTAGCTTGATAGGGTAAATATATTCCTAATGCAAATTGTAAATGTTATTTACCTATTGCACAGCTTCTCAAACACATGAATGAGCACAGTAATTGTTTTGCATCTTTTCCGTGTCTATGCATTAGCCTATTTCTGGTATTGGCTTTAAATAAAATTGATACTCACTGCAGAACAGAATGCAATGAAGCTAGGTAAAGCAAGAAAAGCAAGTGGGCCAAAGACAATTATTCTGGAAAAAACTTGTTTTCCCAAAGTTTACAGTACTACTACTGCTATATTTTCTGGTAATGACTTTGTACATACTGTTATTATTACTAAAAACTTAGTTTTACATTCATTACATCAAAAGAAATTAGATCTGTGAGAAATCTGATTTTGTTATTTGAATTTGGGCATAGCCTTTATTTCCCAATTATGCCAAGCTTCTTGGGATAAAGAGTAAAGATCTAAGTTGTTTGATTCCCATGTACAGCCTGGGTAGCAGGTATCCAGCATTTTGGCAAACCAATTCCAAAGTTAAGTGGCAGTGTAATGCAATTCTAGTAACACTGCTGCTGTACTCACATAAATGCAAGCAAGCAATTTGCGTGGTCTATTGAAAACAGCCATTTTATCAGATTAAGCAATTAGGAAACGTTTAGAAAAGAGGTAGAAATGGAAGACTAAGTATATTAAAAGTATGTTTAAAAGGTGGTTCATTGGAGGTTTCTTTTAATAACTGCCAATTTATTGGCATCAGGCCAGAATGAGGGGTAAACAGAGAAGTAAGAGATAAATTGCTTGCTGACTTTGTTTTACAAGACTGCTTACTTTCATTTTAATTAAAAAAGTTAAAAAGTCAATCAATGTCTCAGATTTTGCTGTGACAAACCTATTACTTCTCAACTGGTAAAAAAAAAGATCCTGACACATAAGTATTCAGCTAGGCTCTACCTACCCTAAAAGTGAACAGTTTTTATATACAGCATGGAAACAGATACGTATCAGTAAGACCTCATGTCAAATCCATTCCTCTGTGTGTAAAGGTTCAATAAACCTTTGTACTAATCTATCCAGTTTGATGATATAGAAAATACAGTTATAACCTAGCATCATTTTCCAGACCTAATTTTTACCACTGTAAGTATCTGTAGAGTATATATGCACATATAAGCAAACAATGGCAAGTCACAGAAAAAATGCTATTCACAAGGTCCTTCCTTTACCCTGTCCTTCCCTTCTTGTTTTGGACAGCTTTAGTTTTATTAAATATTTCTAGCAGCAGCAGGTCTGGATTTCTGCACTGAAGATGCCTGACTACTAATTACAACTTAATACTTTAATTCCTAAAAAGATGTCAGCTATGACCTAACTATATCTTGTTGAACATTTTGTTGACATTCTTTTTACATTCTACATTATCTACTTTTCCTCTCAGCTGTGTCAATTTATTCTTCTATGGTTTTTTTTATGCTCTTGTGCTAAATGCTGGTGGAGTTGGAAGGTCAGCAGGAGAAAGATGGAGGTCAGAGAAGGAAGGATGGCAGTAGACAACCATTTCTTATTAAAAACAAACAGAAAAATCCAACAAGCAGCTAGGCCTGTATCCCTATACATCCTTTCCATATTCAGTGGCTTCCTATTGATCTGACAATCACATTCAAGGTGACGGGGGACAGGGGGAAGAGAACCAGCAAGAAAAACAAATTTTCCAAGGATTGATTATGTTCTGCTCTAATCTTATTAAGCTTCTCAACAGTTTAAGATAGCTTTCCAGTCTGTAAAAAAGCTCGCTGAAGTACAAATGTCCCCAAGGAGCCAAGGCAAGCTGTACTTATTTGTACAGATGAGAGTTCTGGATTAGAATCTTAGTGGTAATGTTTCCTTATTCAGGTATTTCTGTTCCTTTCCTACATATGATTTCCATTGTAATTACTTTTAGTCCTTTCCTGTTCAATCCAACACAAGAACTAATTCTTAACAGACCTCCAAGCTCCAGTTGTTAGGGAAGGTGTATCTCAGTGTGGCTGTGCTTGTCCACTTGCAATTTATCAAATTACCCCTTACTTTCAAAAGCTCACTTAAAAGACACATACTATTTTAACAACATTTTACATCAAGATGCCACATAAATGTAAAAAGACAACATTAAGAGCTGAAAGAATTGCAAAGAATCAAACAAATGTTTTTAGTAGCTACAGAATAGCTGTTCTGCACTTGCAAAGCTACAGAACATTAAAAACACTAAATGAAGAAGCATTTTAAAAAATCCTTTTTGTTCCGTTTCAATGGAATGTGCAAATTTCCTGACAACGTCTTTTCTTGCAGTATTGCTGGAATATGTAAAAGCTAAGTACTACTACAGTTTGAAAAGTTTTATACATATTTTAGTGATGTTAAACAGTAAATCAATCCATTACTTTAGAGAATTTGTACAATTTACTACAGTGATTGTTTGACTTACATTTTAGAGCCAAAGGGGACAGAAAACGCTGGAAGATTTCTGAGCCGTACTACGATTATCACAAAACTTGAATTGCCACGGTCATATCTGTTGAAGAAAGGACATCATGAGGGAAGTTTACTATTTGCATTTATGTATGGACAGAAACACTCCCTTTGCTGATCACTTACCTGAGTCCTACTTGTACCTGGGCAGCCTCTAGAGTTGCTGAATCATCTTCACTGTATACAATGTCCTCAGTTTCATTTGGTCTAAGGTAAACAGGCAAACACTCAAATTTAGGGAAATTATAGTTAGCTTTCAGGAATAATTAAGGTATGTGTACACAGAACACAGACATTCTCCTAAACAGGCTGACTTAATTACAGCATGCACTCCAAATAAGAATTTCAGAGCCTATGCAATAGCAATGCCTGTTTTAGGGATAGTCACTGCCTAAACAGTTTGAAACTCCAGTAATGAGATGGAAAGGCCTTAGGCTGATTACTGAAGCAAGCCAGACTAACAGGCAAGAGAAAAACTCCTGACATTTTCGTACATGTACTTAGCATTTCTTTACCTCTCTGAATACAAAATCGGAAATTAAAGTTTCTAATGAACATCAGACCACACAAACCGGATATGCAATTCTGCTTTGGAGAGTATCTGAGAACCAGAAGCTCTGTAAAATAAAGAGGTTTCTATGCAAACAAGAAGCATGTTTCCTCTGAGCCTGTTTTCAGAAGCGTTCAAAGAACCAAAATATTCAGGTCTTGCAACTGAAGAGCAATTCTAGTGTTGAATGGAATTACAGAGAATCCATGTGGCAAAATAATTTCCAGTCATTTTCTCAGAGGTTTGAGCAAGGATGTGGTATTAATGTGTTTCATTGATTTTTAAAACTAGACTGTTGGGATCAATCAATAAGATCAAGATAGGAAATGTCAAGATAGGAAACGCGAAGAATGACACAGACATCCCACACCTTGTCAAAACATGACAGCATTAAAACTCTGCATTTCGAGGTTTCTTCTTTACTATTCATTTCCTGACTGATGACTAACTTAATAGGGTGTATTTATTTTCTCCCTTGCCTTAAATTCCTCAATACAAAGGACTGGTCTGTACAGTAGAAACAGCTGTACTGTAAATTCAGGAGCACTCTGACAAATTATAAGTTATTCCATACACAGCATTCTTAAAGGCATTTCTACTAAACTTAAGCAACTCACACAGAGACACTCATTACCTCTTCACTATTTCCTATTCAATGAGAATTAAGAGTACCCACACCTGGAGCTATCATGCAATAACTAGTGTCTGCAAATCTCAGAAGTCAAGACAGGAAGACAACAGGAATTTGTTCTGTTTTCCAGCTATCCCACCATACACAGCCACTGGAGAGGGCAGCTGAAGACTTGGCTCCACAGAATATCCATAGCTTTTGGTCCAATGCCTGTTCAATTCTATCCACTGGGCTTATAACTAGAGCAGAGGATCAGTTTTGATCACAGTGGATTGGAACTGAAGCAAAATGGAAAGGCAACAACGGCTACTGAAGCAAGATACATAGCCACAGACACACAGTCAAGAGAAGGCTGAGTTTTTAACAGAGGGGAGTTTATTTCAGCCTGAGAAGTTGCATTAGGTCTAACTTCAGGAGCAATCTCTTGTATTTCAGCTTTTTTATTTGGTCTCACCTATTTTATTACCTTTTAATTTGTGAAAGACTTGACAAGTAGAAGTAACTTTATTAGAGGCCAATAAAACCCATTTACGATACCATAATGCAACTTTACCTGTCCTAATAGAAAAGCATTTAGGTGGCAACAGTAGATATGCTTGTAGGTCTTTGTAAGCATCTCTGAATATTGAAAAGGACAAAAAACTCTTAAAATTATGATGAGCTTGCCAAAACTGAGGTGGAAAGTAAAGATTTATTTTTTCTTCTCTCACTGTTTGCAATAGTCTTCTGTTACACAGTCTAAAGTTTATTGTTCTCACTGCCAGAATTCCGACAAAAGTATAATAACTAGTATGAAGAATCCTGTAGAAGTTATGTCTTCTTGAAAAGCAACAATAGCAAATACATTTCTTGCATCCTGTTCACCACAGTGAAGCATAAATATTGAGCCCTAACTTAGATTATTTTCATAATAACATTGCAACTGAGGATTTTCTTGTCTTTTTTTTTTTTAAGAAAATGAACTCAAGCAAAATGCTATGCAATCTTCAGATTGCATCTAAACAAAACAAGAAGTAAAAAGAGTCACTCTGAGTAAAGTCCATACAGCCACATGACTGAACCTGTATGGTTTAACATAGTTTAAATGCAGCTTTTCTCCTAGGAAAGCTTCTAGTAAGAATGAAAAACAGGATTGCATGAAATGAAAAACAGGTAGCATATTAATGCTACTCAACCAAGTTACACTGGCACTCTAATGCAAATTTATTAGCTTAAAAAAGCAATCAAATGTTACTGTTTGGCAAATGTGCCTTCCTTTTAATATGAAAAGGCCAAATATTTATAAAAAAGGCAAGACCAATAAACTGCTTATGCTAGTATTTTAAAACTGCTCAGATATATTTAAATTTTTGGTGGAAAGACTTGCATTATTTCTCAAACCTACTGTTTCACAGAAGCTTCATATACACCACTATCCCCAGCAACCGACTCATCGGACACGGCAGCTGATACACAAGCTGTTTTCTCCTCAAGCAGGTGACCAGCAGTTCTTTGCGGTAAGTCAACACCTACAAAAACAAAGAAGAATGAAAATTAGTCCAAGAGATGAATAGTCAGAAAGAGAGAAGTGCATAGCTTAGAAAGTTGTCAAGTTGAAAGCGGTGACCCTTAACTGAGTATCACAGAGTAGTTTTGTTTCACATCATTAAATATTCTGAGACTGTACTGCTGTTACCTACATATTCTGGCTAGGGATATAACCAAACTGATGAACTCTAAAACGTACAACTATTATTCCTTCTCAGAGATACAGGCTCCTACCATCACCCGTATCTGTTGAGCTAGTTATTATCCTTCATTATATTCATTATTAACCCTCATTATTCTGATCTTTAAACCTGTACTTGCCATGTTCACATTCTGCACTGTGGTAACCCTTCAGCTACATGCAAAGTGATTGCCTACTGTTCATTAAATATTCAGAAGTCATACAGATGCCCTCTCCCCAGTGATATAATGGCTGGAAATGAAAAAATCCCCTCTGGCTTATTATCATCAAAAACTTTTTATGCTATGGTCTCTTTACTATCAACTACTACTTAGCTTTAATTTTCAACTTGTGTTTGTGCACTACTGTTGTGCAGTGAAGCAGCAGCATTCACAGTTCTGCAACACAGCAAGCTGAAGGCCTGTGCAGTACTTTTATCTGCCAAGGGATGAGGAAATTGGTATGCATTATCATCCCCACCTGAATCACGACTTTACATCTTGCTAAGATGTTTAAAATTTAAGGCTTCAGATTAGATGATTGATTGCTGCATTTGTGCTTTTATTTATGGCAGCAGCAATGTTTTTCCCTTGATGATGAAGTGCTCTTTTCCTTCCCCGCACCATGTGAGGGGTGAAGGTGATGACATGATTTATTGATTACCCTTAGGAATTACCACAGCAGCCTGAACTGACTTTGACAATGACAGAGACTGACTGTGGAAGAACTACACGATATTCCAACTTGGTTTTTGACAACAGGGACATGTGCAGAGGAGCAAATATCTGTATGGTTCACCTGTACAGGAAAGTCAGACAGAGAAGTAGGTGAGCACTGCATCTAAGGAGCCAATGCAGGCTATCACATAGAAGTACTAGCTCTACTGTTGTCAGGTATGTTTGTCTACCTCCAAGTTAAGGCTCAGCAGTACTCAGATTTGTAGTCTTGTAAAACTGAAGTGTGTGTGCTGAAATTTTTCCAAGCAAGTTTCATGCCTCCAGCTGAATTTGTTGAAAACCTTCCCATTCAGTGTCACAGCAGTTCCAAGAATGAAACTGGAGTAGAAACACTGAACCAACCCCCAAGTCTATGTCTCACTGCTAATGTACTGAAGCCTCACCACGAGGCCCATTTTATTGTGGACACTATAAGTACTGAAGCATAAATAACTAATATGTGGCTTTTCAAAATCTGAGTGCTTGTTTTGGCAGTCTTAATACAGATTTAAAGATAATTTGTATCATATACATGACTCTACATGAGGAAGTATCAGTATGAAGACTCACAGGATGAATTTATATCTTAAACCCATAACTACTTACAGATTTAAAAGACACTATCCAGAATAACAGGTCCTTAAAACAGCTCAATAACATTAGGCAACCACATGATGCCTCTGAAAATAATGATCTAAAGAAATAAATTAAAAAAATAATTCTGATTCCTCATAGCCCTGTGTGTTCTCAAATTCCAAACCATCTTAAATTCAGTTCTCAGACTAGATGAGTTTCAACCAGATTGCAAAGACAGACAGACTGAAGGTTGTTACTAATTTGAAAAGGATATGCTGCTGAAATATGGACAGGAAAAATTAAATTATTTTTCCATCTTTTATAACATGGCTCTAAAGCAAAATAAATACTATGTTGCACTATACTGAAAAGGCAAAGGACAAAATGACATCACCACCCCCAAATCCCTTTCCATGTATTTCCACTTTGCATTTCACAGATTTAAATTATTAGGACATCAGCCAATTTCTTGTTTTCTTTCTTTCTTCACAGTTGAATAAATGAGGTAACTCCCAGCCTGTACTACGCATACCATACATTTCTCTTCTGGTGCCACATTGCTCTGGTCAATATTGAAATAACTATGGTACTACACTAAGCTAATCTAACTAACAGATGTGACAATTCTTTTATATACACATATATATAAAAGCAAACTACTACTACTAAAATACATGTCTGTATCAGTATGTCCATGTAGTGGCAAACTCCAGGCACAAGGGTTCAAGCTTGGAAACAAATCTGGACAATGCATTCTCTAGAGCGAGCCTGTATTTATTCTAAGACACCCGAACTCCTCAGTCAGCCACTTCACTACCAGCTCCAGCCCGGAAACATGGAGCTGGGTATGCTGCCTGCTGACGAGGTTTCAAACAGGGCTGCCAGCACTCAGCACCAGGGGAAATCTGGCTCCCAGAGTTCTTCCCTGGGAAAACAGAGCCATTATGCAACATAAACACATAAATGGTTTGCAACTTACTTTAAGACAACAACACGGAATGACTCTAGAAAAAGTCAATAAATGTGCAGAGAAAGCGCAACGTACTCTCAACCCTAACAAAAGGCAGCAAAGTCAGTGCTCTAAGACTGAGAACAAGCCATCAACTCTTGACAGCAGGGATTTCTGAAGTTCTGACTCTGCCAAAGGCTTTGACAATAGAAGACAACTAAGTAAGTTGTGTGGCTTTTACTGCAGACTAGAAGTGGAATTCATTACACCTAATTCCGCCACCTCAATGCTAAAGTTAATCAGTTACTAAGGACACCTTGAGAACTCATAGGGTCATTTATCCCATCTTCCTCCAAGGGAAGTATGTTTTAAGATACGGTGGCTCCTCTTCTTGGAAGTTACCCACAGACTGCAGGGAGGAGCCCAGACTAGCTTAGGAGCTCTGTTCTAACTCAGATGACCAAAAAGCTAAAAGCTATGAAATCCATGTTAAAAACGGAGAGTGTCTCCCTGTAACTCACATGGCATGTGGTCACTTGTCTTTCTCAACTCACATACATATGTTATGTAACAAATAAGTTATGTAACATTCCCCAGGATTACTGACTGCCCACCATGGCAAATGTATGCTGATCAGGATACTCCCCAGGTACATGAGGTACCTTCCCGCTCAAGAGCCAGCTGATAGTTCAAAATTTCCATGTAACACATATATTTGATGTTAGGTTTTTTTATTACCTGAACTTCCTTCATGTAGAGAAGGCAGAGGCTGTCTAACACCTTCATTAATGTCTTTATCACCTGGAGGAATCTGAGATCCCGCTCTGGCTTCAGAGTCCAATATTTGGTTCCCACAGAGACTAATGCCTGCAAAATCACCCAAAAGGTCACAGTCTTCAAAGTCCGCAGTGAGGTGATGCAGAGGGGAATTCTGAGCTGACACTGAAAATGCAGACTCTAAAACCAAAGGGGAGCCTGGGGGGGACAAGGAGGACAGTGAGGATCTGGAAGACAGTGATGTTACAGATTTGGGAGGTTCAGTCAGTTTGGGATGGTCTGCAGTTGAAGGAGAGTCACTGTAACCCAGTCTCCCATGGGAACTAACCACTTCATTTTCGTGAATAGTGGTGATAGGCCCTGAAGGAATGTAGCCACTTTTTTCTTGCAATATGAAGTCAAGTTTATACTGATAGTCTAAATCTGTTATTTGATCGCCTTGGTTATAGTAGAGATCCGTGGAGCTGAGTGAGTTTAGTGACCCTCTGCTTGACGTGTTCAGAGATCCCCGGCTGGATGCCAGCGATCCCAAACTGCTCCCTGAAGACACAGATAACGTACTAGCCGAGAGGCTGCAAAGAAAGCACAAACACGTACACTCATGTTACGAAACTAAACCAGCACAAAGCAGTACAAGGAGAGATAAGATTGACTGGAGCTGTACTGTAATGATTTACAACTGAATGCTTGGGGCATTATGTTTTTTAAGCAGTCCTACTTGGCTTATATCAGCGTGCTCAGCCTGCACACCGTCATGGCAGTTTATCCAGCTTGCAGCCTCTTGCCAAAGCCCCTTTTCTTCTGGAGAAGGCTGCAGATTTGACAAACTGGTTCAGCAGTAACAGCAGACTTCGCAGATGCTATATGCCCTCGAAAACCTGCTCCACTCTGATGTGGGCACTCATGGGGCCAGTGTCACAGGAAGGGGATCCCCAGGAAGAAGGTTATGGCCGCACAGGAGTGCTGCCACCTCTAAAACAATTTATGCAGCCTGCCCTCTGCCCGAACACCTGGGGAAGATGGCAGCTAGAAGCAGACGACTTACAGCAGAACTGCCTCACATCTATAAAACAGCATGCACCCTCTGTGGCATAGAAAATCCCACCAGGTAAGCATGGCAAAGGCCATAGCACGCAATGTTTTCCTGTTAATAGTAGAAACAAGATGCCCTGCCAGGCCAGAGAAACTGAGTGTCACTGCCTTGGCTTGGGAGGACTCTGCTGGGAAAAAATGTCAGGAAAAATAATTCAAGGCAGTCCCTCTTAGACACTTAAGAAATGTTTAGTGAACAATAACAAAGCTATCAGATTTAAAAATTTTTCTACTGGAAAACTGCCTTTAACAGTCCAAACAAGTCCAAACAAATGAACAAAAAAAGTATTTTAAGACACTCCCTAATTAATCACCAATCAAGGTTCAATTTGTGTGATCCGGCTCAGACATCTGAAATGGTTAATCCAGCCTAGATCCCAGACACAGGATGGCATGGCTTATTATGAGAGGATCTTTAAAGAACACTTAAAAACATTTTTCCTCTTACAGCCCGGTTTTGATTTCTAAGAGAATTGGTAAACTTAAACACAGCGTCTGATTGGTGTGTCCCACTGCGATACGCAAGGAGTTCGACCGAATTAAGGACTTTCTAAATAAATGTAATGGACACATGGTTTGGTAGCCCATGGTACAGTCCAGAAGCTCTTGCCTAGGAGCTTCCCTAGGACCAGTTACATGTATCATTAAATAACAGAATTCCTAACAGAGCAGTCAGTTCAAGTCCATAGTTGCTGTAATTGGTCACTTTTTTGTCATCACCATGAATTTCATAAACCCAGATTTTGAATCAGTGACTATCACGAGAAAAAATCCTGCTGAGGGAACTTCTCTGTCTACAGAAAGCATAACTCAGTGTTGAAGAATAAAACCAGAATCAACTATCCACGAAACTATTTACATGCATTCACGTACTCACTGGGCCTCTCCAGTTATTACACAGAAGAAAGGCTACAGTTCTAATAACTTCATTTAAATAGAACTCTGAAACCATTTGGTCTCCTCATTTTGGGGATATGACCAATTAGAGAATTCCTGATTTATTTCCACAGAAGCAAAATAATGTCTCCCCACTTAATTACAGAAGCTGCACAAAAAAATCCATTCAATCCAGTCTCAAGTGCCTACTGAAATTATAAAGGTACACCAGGTTCATACGGTGGCAAAACGTTTGAAGCTATTAGACCTGCATTTTCTTAATTAAATATTAAACTAATTTTGTTCAGCTTCCAGCTAAGAGAAAAACCTGAGAATGAAGTTTAGACACCCATGTCCACTAGACTTGCTGAAAAAAGGCTTTAGAATATGCAGTACAACCTCACCTCCGAAGCTGTGAATGCAAATAAGTAGTTAATTTGGTAGTTTCTTCAAGTTTCTGTACCAACTCTTTTCTTCTCTCCTCCAATTTCAACCTGGGAAAAGAGGAACATGTAAGTATAGGAAAGCATTACAAAATAACCCAGACTAAAGTACTTTATAGGTAAGACAGAAGCAAAGTGAAGAACCCTCATATTTCCATCAGCTTGGCAACTACTAAAACCCAAGAAACTGTGTTAGCTCCCAGTCCTATTGTAAAACTCTAACCACTTCAGCAGAGGGACTTCACCTGCAGAATACTAAGCCCTGTAACAAACCTGCTGAGTGTACAAGCAAGCAGAATGTTGGTACATTCACACCATACTGTGGGGGAACAGGCACCCAATAAAAGAGTAACAGATGAGCACTGGGAAAATAGCTGCAACTTCAGGAAAATAAGATCTAGCTAACACAGTTTTAAAAAGCCACGTTGTAGACCGGCTCCTCACTTTAAATACAGCTTCAGGAAAAAAAACAAAAGAACACTCATACCAGTACTAGTTTTGATAATGCAAGAACTTGGGGTAGCACTTCAGGAAGTTTAAAATTAAAGCACTCCCTTTGATTTCAGTCTTTATATAGAGACAAAACAAAGTAAATCGAAGCAGTGTTCAAGTGCAAGGTTGTGAGATGATGGACTGTATTTAGGAGTCCTTGGTAAAGATTTCTACATCCCCCAACAGCTTTGTCATCACCTCAGAGCCACACAACATTATAATGCTCATTATCAAGGTTCACCTTTATGAAAAAGCAGGATTCATTGCTTCCTGCACTGTTATCCAGCCTAGCTCTGAAACTACAAATGGTAGAACTCCCCCCATCCTTTTGGTTGGCTGCAATCAGAAAGGATTCATTAACTCTTACAGTGATTTTTCTTTTTATAATTTCCTTTTATCACTCCATTTACAACAACAAATAGATTGCTTTCTCTCAGTGAATTCAACTAAAACCCTCCTGTAGTTGTGGGTTAGTATATTCTCCTGTAGCCCTTGCTCAGTCAACTGACACATCACTAGTTCTCAAGCAACAAATCTGAGGGATAAGAAATTACCTCTCCTTTTTTAAAAAAAAAAAATGTTTGATGTTCATTCTCAGCAAACTTTCCTTTGGCCTTTCTGGCATCTCAAGGATGTATAAATTAAAATGCAAATGCAGAGAACACTTCAAAGAACAAGACCAAAAAATCAACCATTGCTTTCTTATGCAAACTGAATGAAATGCCCAAGAATTCCCAGAATTCGCTCTCTTTGAGTGTCAGATACCAGTAAAAAGACATTAAGTCCTCAATTCAGCAAAGCATGAAAAGCACTTGCTTACACCCATGCTTATTCAGCGAGCAAATCTGGGTTATGCAAAGGTGAATAAGTTACCCTGAGGTCAGCCAGGGTGTGAACTTCCACTCCACTGCCTACGCTGCATGTGCTCTTACACCACAATAATGTGTTCATCTGCCAGTACCTGCTAAGACTGTGAAAAGCATACAAGGTATTTCATTCTTTGCTCAGGAAGATATGCACATAGGTTTCCAAACCAAAAAGTATGCTCATCTATGGTACCAGACACTTTTCCCCTACCATTTTACTATTTATCATTGCCTTCTGCCTTCTTTTAAAGCCTAATCTATACTGCTTTTCCCAAGCAAGAGTGCTCTTCACTAACTCTTCTGTGGCTTTTCAATAAGGAACCATCATTTTATCTTCAAGGGAGACGCACAAAAACTGCTGTATGTGTTCAACTACTAAAGGCTAAAGGCAAGAAAGAAAATGAAAAGCTTAGGAACTTCTCTGACTGGAGTCCTCAAAACAGATGCCTATAGTTGTTCCACTGAATTTGTATTACCAAACCAAAGGTTTTGTTTTTTTTTCTCCAAAGCACAAGCAAAAGTTTGTTTTCCTTTGTTATCTTAAGAAGGTTGATAAATCACATGGGGTAAATTACATTCTAGCTCCTCAAAAAAAATGTTTTCCTGGATGTAATTTGATCTACTAGCAACTGAAGTAGTAGTATTAATACCTGTAGTAAATTTCAGAAAGATGTTAGTCATAAGTCACAAACACCAGGTAGATGATGATATCACTCCTGGAAGTTCCAAGACACACAGGAAATAATTTTACTAGCTCACAACAAACCGATATTCAAGGAATTTTTTTTCATTCTACATCAAGTCAAATTAAAAAGAAACAAATAAATCTTCAAAACTTTCAAACAATGAAGCTTCCTTCTTTAGAGCATAAGCAGGAACTTCAATATCCCAAAGACCTTGTAAACACCTAAACAACCATTGTGTTATTTGTTCTGACATGGACGTCTCTCAACCTCTTCTGTTTTCACCCCTCCTACCTAAATTAATTTATTACTCACTGCAGGATCAACTTGAGTGTAAGACATCTTTTTCCAGTTTTGATCTTAAATTGTAACATTGATGAGAGGGGCATATAGAATGTTAAAAAAATACATTAAAGTGCATGTACCTCACCTTTCAATGCAAATTTATGTGGACTTGCTTGACAGGCACAAGAGCAGGGGCCAGTTTTGCAGGCAACAGCACAATCAAGTAATAAAATGCATCTGTTTAAATGCCTGTGTTTACTTAGAAGTTTTTGCCAAGAACTAAAGCAGTAGTGGAATCTCCCTAACATGAATGCAGAGACCAGAAAGCAGCAAATACTTCTCAACAGTTCCACAATCCAGATATTTCTACATAGTCGCTGGAAGGCTTTGTAAAGCAGTCAGAGTATGCCCTGTCTCTGCTCTTCTGAAGCTGATATGTTATGATTTATACCCTCCCTCTGTAAATTGATTCCAAGTACATCTAACTAGTGGCAATATCAGCATCCTACTCCAAAATAACCCAGGGCTATGCTGTAATGTTTTTGTTTTAAGTCAGAGCAAGTCTTCTGTTTCTTCCCCCTTTAGAAAAAGCTAAAAAAACCCAAACAAAAGTCCTTGTCACGTCAAGCTCTGACACAATCCATAGATTCTTACACTGTTGCTTCATTATCAGTATCTGTGAAAACACTGGACACCTAAGGCATTCATGAAACTTCACGAAAGAAAATAGTAATGCAACAGTGCAGTGCTTTGAAGATGGCATGGCTCCTCCACTGATAACGGAAAGGAGAATCTTTCTCATCTCCAAGAATTCAAATGCTGATGGTTGATGAGATACAATTAGCTGTATCCTCTTCTCAAATTAACGTTTCAGGAAAAGTTTCACCACCTGAATCCTTCTACGAAATGAAAATTTGCCTTATGTTTATAGCAGACACACCAGAAATAATCCTCAAAATAGCTTAATGTGAAAGAATTCATGTGCTCTGGAGTCGTCAAGGGAGATAGTTGTAATATCATAAAGGGTTAAAGGCAGAAATTCACTGGAGAGATTCACTGGAATGGCAAAAAGGCAAACCAGAAGGCACCACAAATACTACCTTAACCAGCAGTGTATGACATGAAATCTTACAGTAATCTCAGGCAAAAATTCCACATTTTGAAGAATGAAAATCAAAAGAAAAAAAATTGAAGAAAATAAAGGGAAAAAAATTTAAGCTGTAACAACTAGTTGTGTCACTATAAATGGGAAAAAAATCTGCCATTTTATTTCTTCTTTACAATGGGACACAATTTTACTTGCCCTTGGTACTCCACATTTGGCATCTGACCCGTACAGGAAAATGGTCAGGTGCAGAGTTTTCTTTGGCACTAACCAAGCAAATCCAAAACATAAGACTAAGAAACCAGCCACCTATTTACAGCAGGAGCCAAGATTTAGCTATTACTTACAACAGCCTATTATTAGAACCTTAGATTCAAATTACTTATTTGTGAATGAGATTTTATTGTTGACTCCTTACTCTCCATTTATTAATGGAAGTCAGAAAGAAACAGATCCACAGTAATTCAGATACTGCTAACACAGACAGGTAATTTCTCCTGTAAAACTATAGTTCCGGTAGTTTGAATTCTCAGTATAATGCAGTTTAAACTATTATAAAGTGTATAAATATGTTTTTAAATCATGCCTAATACACACCTACATACTTCGTAAACAAAAAATTTCCTCATTACTCAGCTACAATTTAGTACCTAACTTCTAATGCCACTAACAGGAATTTCACCATTCAGTGAAACTGGAGAAACAGCAGGTGTTTCCTAGCACAGGGAAGTAGGAAAGGCTTACAGTGCTGATTGTATTACTTCAATAAGGCATATTACACTAATACATGCAATGACATTTCGTGTGTATTGCATTTCATGTGTGCTAGAAGTGCCCATAACTTTACTTCCACTTACAGCTGATGAAAAGACAGTCACCTTCAATTTTCTTGAACTCTGAATCTGGCTAAAACAATTTATTGTGGGAGTTGCTTCCGCTACCGCTAGGTAGCAGCAAGTTAGAAAAGTTTTGCAGCAATTGTACTTCTCCTCTGAACTGGTTTTTTTTTTCCTTTGTTGCATTTTTGTATGTAATAAAACTCACAATGAAAGGCTTCAGATGTTGCAACAATCAAGATAATCTTTGTAACCTGAGTTCAAATAGTTTACAGCTATTATCAGGAACAAGCGAGTGATGTATTGCCCTCCTTCTGGTATATTGACATTCCTCATTTATTTAACACCTGTCACGGGCATTTTCGTGCTGGTAACAAACACAGAGCAACTGATACTGCAGAGCATACACAGAGTGTTCACATTCTTTCACAGTACAGAAGACTTCTTTGTGTTTCTGCCCAGTGGGCTAATAACAAATTTAATTAAGATCTACATAGAACAGTTACTGAAGGAAAACAGCCCATCAAGGCACAGTTCAGGATCTGTAATGAGTACAAAGGTTAGATTACAGAAAGCAGCATTTAATATTAGCAAAAGACAACCCCTTACCTTTCAGCAAGTGCTTGACTGGGTGTGCTTTTTACAGACAGTAGCTCTTCTTCAAGCCTCTTCCTTTCAGCTTCTAGCTGTTCTAGCTCATCTTGAGTACGTTTGCGTGGTGTAATAAACTGGAGTTCCTTTAAAAGCTCTTCTTTTTCATTGATTAACATCAGTTTTTCCTTTTCCACATCCAGTGCCCCAGGCCAGGCTTCACTATCTAGCTTAGAGAGCTCAATCTTCAAGTTGGCCATGCTAAAGTGAAACACGGTAGATTTGTTTGAGCCCAGCACACAAATCCCAGCAAAGAAAGAAAAGGTACAATATTCTGGAAGGTATCAGGATAGAACAACATTTTCTACTCAAAGTTGTACTTTTAATTAGTTTTGCTTCACAAGGATGTAGACTATGCCAGAAAAGCAGGCCAACAGCAATATGCATAAGCATTAAAAACTCCTGTTCAAATGCCGAGTTGAAGTCACAATGTTAATAAAAGCTTTATAGAAGGTGGTTTGTCCAGTAACTTTGTAGTGGCACTATGCTTTACTCATTTAGGAGTATGGTAGATTTCTCCTAAGCTGTTGGAGGCTGACTGCTCCTCAGAAACAGCAATGACCATGGTGAAAGAACGCACACCATATCGAGGGTGCTCAGCAGCATGCATGTATGCAAATCTTAAAAGGCAAAAGCATTGTTCTTCTCTGGGACTGAAATAGAAGGTAATAGGATAGTGGCCACCTAAAGAGAAAGGAGATTATTAACTCAAAAGTTTGAGTTTGTGCAACTGCTGTTCCCATTGCAGATGTCAAATCACAGAGCTAAGACACCCAAGACTTGGTTATCCATATTCATTGTGCAGACACACGCAGATAATGGAAGCAGAAACCTCCCTACGTTATCACTGTACTATAGCTCAGTCCTGATCAAGGCAGGTTATTTCCACTGTTCAGTCTCCATAACCATTCTGTCTGTGGGCTCAGCAGTATAGCTTAAAAAGTGCAGATTTTGCAATAGACTCATTGTCCCCTCAGAAAGGCTAAAAATTCCTGTTACAGATGCCATGTGTCTAACAAAATAATAACTTTCAGTCACTTCTAGCCTCAGCCAAACCTGAACCAGCTGCACAGCTAAAGATACAGAAGCTCTGAACTGTGTAACAGCCTTCTGCACCTTTCTTGTAGGCTGGGCAGAAAGTCAAGAAAGGAGACCTCAACACAGAAAGATGTTCCCATACAATCTAGGGAAAGAGAAACTGTTCTGTTACTTTTATTTATTTGTAACTGCCATAAATACACCGAAGTCAGCTCAACAACTGAAAATTCTATGTAACTTCAATGTTACCAGGTACTACCTGAGGCAATGACCCATGCCATACTGCATAAATACACACAGATTATTTGGTATGCATAATCTTGCTGCAGTCCTGACAGATTTCTGGGAAAAAAATTGTTGTCTTTCCAGTTTGTTTTCCATGATTAATAAAACTAGTAATATCATGCTTATTTTGCATCTCCAGTATTAATTTTACAGCACATTAAGGCATTTATTTATGGTCAAAGCTAATAATAGCTGATGCTGAATCTAACTATCCCATTGCTTATACTTGAAACTTAAGGGGAAACAGCTCCCTTTCTTTTTCCATAGGTAACATTTCCTTCTCATCTGCGTGTCCATGAAAAAACACTTCAAAAACGAAACCAACCCATACTCCCACCAAACTCCTGAAAGAGCAAATTTGACTCAGGGTATTTTCACAGAGAAACAATGTAAAATAAAAAGAAATACCATCAGCAGTGCTACCATAACCAAATGATGGAATGAAATGAAATTAAGCATTTCAACATATTTTGCAGCTATTACAGATATAATTTATATTCAACAGCCATTTAGAGGACCAGTGCTCAGAGGGAAAACAACCAAGTAATATCAGATGGATAATGAAATGGTAAGACTTTTATCTCCAGGTCACTGGTCCTAGGTAACCTTGTTCTGAAAGTAGCTGCTACTGACAGCTGTTTGATGGCTTACGGGATGGAATGGTGGTCTCCAAACAGTTCTTTTGCTATTTCTGCTACAGTGACTGACACCCTTTTCAGCTGATTCATCAGACAGGCAAAGGAATAGATGGATATGAAAACTAAACTGGTCTCACTCATTTGAGGCTCAACAGGCCAACTAGGAGTATTAGTCACATCTTCACCACAACAGTATATGATTGTCAGCATGCTATATCAGATCCTTTTGAATAACAATTGCAATTGAATTTGCCATTGTTAACATCTACATTCCACTTCTTCAAGACATTCTGCTGGCTAAGCAACAAAATATACAACACAAAATTAGTTGATAATTTTCAAGGTGAAAAGCTAGCTTACAAGATCCTCTCTTCCTGGTAGTTATTTTAACACAAAACAACTACGAATTTGTACATTTAATATTTCTGAAAAGATGGTCATAGAATCAGAATGGTTTGGGTTGGAAGGGATCTTAAAGATCACCCAGTTCCAATCCCCCTGCCATGCCACAACCTCTCCGGGAAACCTGTGCCAGTGTCTCATCACCCTCACAGGAATGAATTTCTTCCTAATATCCAGTCTAAATCTACCCCCTGGTCATTATTCCTTAAATTACAGTGATGATTACAATGGCCATAATAATTGGTGGTGGTGGTAATTCGGTATTGAACTTTATGTGCAAACTGGTATGTATCTTCATCATTACAAGATATGCACACTTTATTAAGTCCACCCTGTAGTCACTGATAAAACCAGTATGTGCAAACACTTTGAAAACTTTAATGGTGTATTCAAGGCTTATTTAAACCAGAAAAGAATATTCATTACTGGGCAGTTTTCAGACAAAATTGAATAAAAATGCCATTTAAAAGGAGATAATTTAACAGTGAAACACATTGATGTTAATAGAACAAATAGTTATGCAAAGGTAAGTAAATGAGCACCTGAAATTCTGACCCACATTCTTGGCTGACCAATTTGTGAGAAAGTAAGATCTTATACTGCAGTACTCCACACCTTGAATATTGCACATTTTTTGTTTTGTTTTGTTTTTTAAAGGTAGAAGTGGTAAACTGACTTACTGCCAGGATTTTTTTTATCCCTACAAAGGAGAGATAAAACACAACACTGGGACTTCTTGGTAACAAGACATAGACAAAACAGAGGATCTGCTTTTGGATCAATTATGCCTGAGAAAAAATGCCATCTATCTTCATCTAAAACACCATCTAGCAATTAATATTACGTACATGATGATTCTGAGCCAAATTCATACGTGTTCAATACTGAACAAACACAATAGCCTTAGCACTCTTTGTTGAATGCATTGATTATATAATAAAGTTTTATGATCCGTAATAAGGATATAAAGGATTACTGTTTCACCACCAAAGATGGTAGCTACTACTCTGTATGAGGCAAAAAAAAAAGTTGGTCGTGCAGCCTCTTGCCTTTAAAACACAAAAACTAACTATGCCTTTACTTTGTACTTGTAAGATGCAAATTTCTTTTCCTAGTTTTCTAATTGACCGTGCCTCAGTATTCCAACTGAAATAATACTTAATTTTCAGATTAAATAGCATTGTAGGCACAGTTTTCACCGGAGGAAAAGTGCTATTTTTTATTTTATTGCCTTGTTTAGTTCTTTATAAAGGAATGTTGGGTGTGGGGTAGCTGTTTAGATTTCTATTCCCCTTAAATTACAAAGTACCTCCATAACAAAAACCGGGTTTCTGAATAGCTGACACTTAATTTTGTGAAAAGTATTAGAAAGTAATACAACACAATTAATACATTAGTCATAGGGAGATATCCCCCACACACTTTTTTTTTTATAATAAATCTTCCCCCAGTATTACGCAGCACTTCTGGGGCACCAGAAGACATGTCATTGTGACCCCGAGTGTTCTGGTTTCTCTTCACTGCTGTGGCAATTGATCACAATGGTGCCACTTTCACGAGCAAATGCTGCAGAACTTGATTTGAATGGCATTCCACATTCATCAATGGAGTAGTTCCTGAGTTCTTTTCTTCTCAGGTTAAACTCATTAAAAAAAACAACTCCGCAGTAATAACAAGTATTTAAATTATCCAAAGTCCCAGGGGAAAAAAAAAATAATTAAGCCTACTAAATCTGCACTGGAAGTCTGAAGCGACTCTAAAACTGAATAGCCTTCAGTGTCCAGGTATATTGAAATCATAGAAGTATCAAGGTTGGAAGAGACTTTCAAGATCATCCAGTCCAACCGCCCACCTACATCACCACTAACCCAGATCACCCAGCATCACATCCAGACACCTCCAGGGACGGCGACTCCACCACCTCCCCGGGCAACCTATTCCAATACCTAATCCAATATCTAAATTTTTCCCAATGTCCAATCTGAATCTCCCCTGCTGCAGTTTAAAGCCATTTCCTCCTGTCCTTTCACTATGGGCATGGCAGAAGAGACCGACCCCCGCCTCACTACAACCTCCTTTCAGGGAGTTGTAGAGAGTGATGAGGTCCCCACTGAGCCTCCTCTTCTCCAGACTGAACAACCCCAGCTCCCTCAGTCGTTCCCCATAAGCCATGTTTTCCAGTCCCTTCCCCAACTTTCCACCCTTCTCTGGACACGCTGCAGCACTTCGATGTCTTTTTTGAAGTGAGGGGCCCAAAACCGAACACAACACTCGAGGTGCAGCCTCACCAGTGCCGAGTACAGCAGGACAATCACTGTCCTGTTCCTGCTGGCCACACTGTTCTTGATACAGGTCAAGATGCCATTGGCCTTCTTGGCCACCTGAGCACACTGCTGGCTCCTATCCAGCCGGCTGTCAACCAGCACCCC